>VXAD01010362.1:526746-583054 GCA_013399195.1 Dicrurus megarhynchus
GAAGGGAAGAGTCACTTGATTGTCTCTCTGCAGCAGGAGCTAAGGCGCACGAGGGTATCCCAAACCAGGATTCAGAGCTGTGAGTGTACTTCAAACGCGTGGAGAAGCAGCTTGCTTGTGATGTAATTGCGTGTCTTGATCTCAAATTGCTGGCCCAGAATCGCACAGGACCCATTTCAAAGCCAGGAACTGAGACCAGACCCCAAGCCATTGTTTTATAGGGCTGTCAAAATACCTTGTCCTTGCACCCCCCTTTCTTGTGTGCTTTTTATTCCCCTTCCTGTTAAGGATCTTCCTTTCAAGTTCTCTTTTCCTCTCATTCAAAAATACATAGTCTACAAAAACCTTTAACTGACGGCCTGCTGGAGAAACAGACCTTGGTTTACTATAATTAGATAATTTCTGAACTTTTACTGTCATTTGGACGGTTGCTGAAATCTACCTCTGTCATCCATTTCATTTAGACTGCAAACACACTGAGACAAAGCATTCTTTACAATGCTGCAAAGATGCTTAAGGATGTAATCAAAATTTCTGCCTGTTTTACTCTTTCTGTAGTCAGCTCTGGATTGAGGAATGGGCTGTGTACAGCACAAAGTGTGAATTGCTTGAGCAGAGTCTTAGGTAAATGGTTTGCACTTAAAGAGGTTTGCAGCTGTTATTTAAAATAAACAGACACACCAAGAAGAGACCTTTTGTCTTGGGAAAAATCCTGTTGTTCATCCTGGTTGAACTTGTGGCCTCCTAGCTGTGTTACAGTGGTTGCACATAACAAAAGGACATGATTTATTCGTGTGTGTTTACAAATTCACGCCCTTCCTCATCCCACAAACAAAGACAGTAGGAACTGAAATAGAGAATGAAATTCTGGATGTGTGCACCCTCATCTACAGGGCTGCTTCTGTTGACTTCGAGGGGCTGTGTATATGTTTCTCTCTCTTGCCAGAGTATTTTCTCTTCTTTGTCAGATAGGAAAGTCTATCTGAAGTCTTCAGTGGTTTTCTGCGAAGAACAGAAAACTGGGCTCTTGACTGGCATCAGGCTGTGCAGATACCAAATTGCCATTACCCTGCACGCTTTTCTCCCTCATAGGGACTGACTTGGGCTTAAACAGCCCAGAGCTCAAGGGTTCAGCTCAGCCCTGCTTTTCTGGCCCATTACAAAAGCTGCTGGAGGCAGTGTCTGGAGCAGGCAGTGTCTGTCACTGGGGCCTGCACAAGAGGCATGGCTTGGTCTCTTTTGTGACATTTTTGCTAATTTTGAGTTGTTTGGTTTTTTTTTTTAAATTTGGCAGATGGAAGCTGAAGAGGAAGGGGCAAAAAAGCTGTCAGAAGTCAGCTTTGAAAGCTTACCTCCCAACTACCATAACGAGTCCAACACGGAAACCAGAGTGGGCAACAGAACTGTTCAGACTCATCAAGAAATTGATAAGGTATGAGAAAACTTATATGCGGTGAGCTCTCCATTCTAACACATCTTTTCTTCAAAAAAACACCCAATTTTACACATTTATTCACAAAATAATTTGGGGTGTAAACTTTCCTGATGATAATGACTTTGGGGTTTTGTTGTATCTTCTGTGTTTGCCTAATCACAGTGTTTAGGACACATCATGAAAGGCTGGTGTGAAATAATAATTTATTTTGAAAAAAGTGCCTGCTAAAAATAGGACACAGATACAGCTATTACATGGGGAATAAAAACCCAACCATCTCCTGCTCAGTTAGCTTCTTTACAGTGTCATTTTAAATAGAAAAGGAGGCAGCCCTGTCATCTACTTTTCCCCCTCAGATTAGGTTTTATTAAGAGTGACAGTAAAATGGGAATAAAAGACGGGGTGGGAGTGGGTTAATTATTGCAGAATGTAGGACTGAGAATAACAAAGGACTCATAAAAACTGTAGTTTGATGTTTTGTTCTTTTCCTGTTATCAGGTTACAGATAACAAAACTGGATCAACAGTTTTTTCTGAGACAGTTATTACATCTATAAGAGATGGAGAAAACAAGAGAAATCATGTAAGTGAGCACTTTTCTTTCCTTTTGAAAATCAAACAAATACTTCGGGTTCTTTGCTCAGAAGACTGTGACAGAGTTCACCTAATAAAATTTTGGAATCTTTTAAAACACACAAAACCATTGGGGTAAGCTGTCAAAAATGTTTGTGTTTTTTAATTAGTTTAACTTAGGAATATTATGAACTAGGAACAGAGTTTCAATGTTGTGGTTAGTTGACATGTTTGAATATTCAAGTTATCTGTCAAATATAAATGTTCATTATAAAAAGATAGTTACACAGCCCTTTCCGGTGAGTGTGGATAAACCCTTAGTATAACAGTGATCTTGTCTTCCACAAAAAAAATTGCTTTACAGACTTTTAACAGTTGAAAATAACCCCAAATCATCTATTTATGAGGAATCTGTGGAACAATATATGGCTCTATTTGCTTTTCCGCCTAACATAGGGATGGACAACTGGTTATGAAATGTCACTTTGAGGAGAAGGGAGAGAGATGGGATAATAAATCCCCTCCCCTCTCAAAATATGGTTGTTTAAGGACCCTCAAAGAAGTTTAAAAGATCAGGAATATTTTCTACCCGAGTCTTGAAAGCACAGGTCCATTTGTAGTCACATCAGTCCATCAGTAGTCACATGAGAAATTCAGTACATACCACTACTTAAAAAAATTGGGTTTTCTTTGGTTGTAGTCTTACCAAAATGGACTCTTTTTTGTGCTCTTGCTGAGACTGGGCTTGCCAGGTTTCCTCTGATAGTTGTCTTCATCTGACTAATAGTTTGTGGTTTGACTTACTTTAACATATCCTGGCTTTTTTTAGAGTAACTTACCTCCAGTTCTTTCACACAAGCAGCTCTGTAACTTTATAAAAGTTTTTGTAAAACATTGAAAAAAGAAAAAATTATGGCAGTAGTTTCTAGTTGTAATGAGCACAGAACCTGAAATTAGTGCCTTTTTTTCTGCTCATTTTATCCAAAGTGTTAACATCCTACACAGTGCTTTTTAATAATGAGATTATATGTAATGAAGACAATCCAAATGGGTTTTTTTCCAAGCAAATGTGATCATCATCTTCAAATCCACTGTACAAAGGCAAACTTTTTAACCTTCTTAGCACTGGAACACAACACTAGTCATGTTTCAAAATGTATTTGGCTTGCCTGTGGTGTCTAATCATTCTTCACAGGTGTAAAAAGTATTTCTAAATTAACTTTCTCCAAGGTTCGTACAAAGTTCCTTATAAGTTTCATATGTCAAGGTACAGCTGCATTTTCCATATGGGAAGTTTGCCTCAGTTACCAAGCCAGTGCTGCATCCAGAACTCATACTGTTCTTAGTACTCCAGCTGAAGAACTTGAGGGCTGAACACACATTTTTGTCAGGCTTCGTGGTGGCAGCCTTTATGGATCTCTGAACCAAGAACAACCAGAGCCGATCTCGCCAGCTCCTCGTCGCTTAAATCCCGCGGCGCGTTGTTCACCAGCATCCCCACTGCAGCAGCTGCTGAAACAGAACTGCAGTTGATAATGTTTATTTCCCCCCTCACACTCATTTTGAACTTTCAGCATGCCTGTGGTACAAACACCTTATTTAGAGGTTGCCAACTTAAATGAAAAGCAGCCTTCGGATGTACTTGGTCCTTATTTAAGGAGAGCGTGAAATTAATTTGACTGAGAGATGCGTAACAGAAGTAGATCTGAAGATGCTTGCAAACTTTAAACATTAAGGAGGAATATGAATCACTTTTGGTGCTGCAAAGGCACAGAAATATTGTAGGAGTAATGCAATTAAGAACTGGAAGATTTGGGTTACAGCAAGGAAAAAGGTGCTGCTGAGGAGAGATCTATGAAGTAGAAGAAAATTTTTGTCCAAATTAAAAGGCACTGTTGCTTAGATCTGTAAACTTAAGGTAAAAGAATTGGGAAATGAGCTGCAGAAAACTTTGCACTGGGCCCTTAGGTCATTTTTATGCACAGAAATTTTCATACCTGAAGTTTTGTGTGACATTGTGACATGTGCTAGTCACTCTCCAGGCCACAGGCTTCACAGACCAATAGGTGGTGGAAGAGTGATTCCACTGGTTTCATAGGTTCAGTTTATGGGCTTGCCTTATAAAAGTTAAGGATTCCTACAGCTCCTGCATTTTAGGTACAAATTTGGGTGGTAAAAAGAATTTTCCAAGCATCTTCACAAACCACCTGCTCTGAAATTTAAACTCTGTGTACTTTATTACTGCAGTAATTTCTGATAAGTGGAACCCTACACCTCAGTTTACATTTATTTTCTGTGCTGAGTTATAAGCCTCTGAAATCACTGGAAGTTTTTCATGTGACGTTTTTGGGCTTTGAGAAATGACACAAAAGCCTCACAAGAAGGCAAAGATGTGTCTGCATTGCAATAATAAATCCACTTATTGGCTGGAATGAAATCCAGCACTGGAGAAGGAGCTTTTTGGAAAACAGGTTGTGCCTGCCTTTTAAATCACAGTGCTTGTCCTCCTGAAGCAGGTACCAATACACACACAGGTAGTGCATATAAATAGATATATAAGCATGTACACATACATAAAGTGCAGATACCCTGTTACAGAAACACCAGGGAAAATCCTCCACACACAGACTTTTCCTTTTAGAGTATTTTTTCCTGGCTCTGCCTCACAGAAGCCTTCTCCTTAGACTGCTCTTTGTTACTGATGCTCGTTTGGCCGTGCTTTTATGGCCAGGATGCTATCGGTGTTTTAAGTCTCCAGAAGGGGAGTTGGGCTCTTTGCCATTTCTGGCAATGCAGTCCTGTTCCTCAGAGGTGCTGCATTATTGGGAGGCCCCATTTACATTCCCAAACTCACATTCACTTTCTCGGATGTCACCGAGGGCTGGCAGTCACCCCTATTGATCTCAGGCTTCAATCCAGCAGTCTTCTATCTTTACAGAGGCCAGACACAGGCAAGAGGTAGCTGGATGGGCATAAAGTCTGTGGAGGGCCTGACATCCATTTGTTCTTGGATTTAAGGCTCAAATACTCTGTGATTTACTTCTCCAGGAAGCACTGGTTAGCTTGCAAATTAATAGAGTATTTTCAGTCAAAAGTTCAAGCACAGAGCACAGCAAAAATAATAGCATTCCTTATTATCCTCTGAAAATCAAAACCTTCTCTAGCTTGTTGGCTAGACCTGTTTCAGTTGTGATACATTAGCCTAACCAAGGGAAAGCAAGGATGAAAAATAAAAGGAAACAAAATTGGTACTGGTAAGGTTTGCTACACAAAGATTTAGTTGCATTTCTTCTCACTTCCATTCAGAGTAGTATTTTACATAAGCTCTCTCTTCCACTTCAAAGCTAGTGTACCTGAGCTTTTTTCTTTTCTCTAGTAATTTGAGAAATAATTAAAAAAAGCAATTTAGCAATTGCCTTCTTTTTAGCAAGGTTGATTTTTGTGTTGTTTTGGGGTTTTTTTTTCAAATTTTAATGGAAGTATATCTGGTAGGTTTCAATTATCTTTTTTGAAAGAGATTTTTAAAGATGCTGGTATCTAGGGTAAGTGAACCAGGCAACTGGAAGAATATAATGCATTTCTCATTTCACTTTGGCACTGTGGAACAGATTCCTTTCTTTTGCTTGTCCCTGGTGGCAGAGGCTGTTGAGGGTACGGCTGTGCCTTCTCTTTAGTTACACAGCACAGGTCAAAGTTCCTTCGTGGGAGGGTGAGGAGAGCTGCCCTTGGTGTGATTCTGCACGAGGTGCTTGCTCTTCCTGCACCAAGGCGGGTGTGTGTCTGTGTGCACGCTGGTGTTCGGGACACACCTTCTGCAAACACAGCAGCTGCTCAGAGAGGGACTTCAAACACCAGCACGTCCTTAGGAGGAGACCCTGTGATGCCCAGGCCTTTATTTCCATGAGGAAGGCTGCTGTTTGCACCCCTGGAGCTCTGGGCAGGGAGGTGTCACTGTGAAACTGGGTTTACAAGCTGAGCTGGCAGGTCCTGGTTTATCTGTACAGACAGAATACGTGACATCCCTTTTATAGCAGCCTCATTTAAACCTTCTCGCAGCCTTTATCTTTACTCTAGCAGTAAAAAGAAAGAAAATAGTTCAATTTCCCCTTTTCTAGAGAAAAACAGTGGTTTAAATGGTTAAGCTGCAGCTCTTCAAGCTCCCACTTCTCTGCTGATGTCCAGAACTGCCAAAGTAACTACTTGGTTCCTGTTTGGGCGACTTCTATATCATTTCAGCAAGCATGTTCTCAGCCACATGTACTGGAGTTGCTCTCCTTGAGGACCATACTGCTCCAGGGAGAGGAGTTCCTACCAGTGCTCTATAGAAAGGAAGCTTTGGAAATCGAGAAGGAAGAATCAATGGAACGGAAATTGCAATTTTTCCATCAGCACTGCTGCAGGAGAGGAGTCAATGGCAGAAATTTGAAAATGCAGCATCTGGGTGTTGATTTCTGCTCCCTAATGTCTCAGGGAGGACACTTGTTCTGGGCAGTCTTATATTTGGGTCCAATTTTTTTGCTTAATTTCTCACAGCACTTTTAGTCCCTGGTGACTTGCACTGAACAACCTCAAACTGTCAATAGACACAGTAAGTGCATTCCTGGGTTGGAATCCTGGTCTCTTCCTAGCCAAAAATCACGTAATATCTAAATCTGGTAGGTTTTTTATATTTAATAATTTAATTCCTTGGTACTCTAAGTTTGCTTTTCTGTTGGCTGTCCAGCCTGCTGTGCTCCATTAATCACTGGACCAGTGCAGTTCTTTCCACAACACCCACCCTCTAGGTAATCCTTGGTGTAGGAGTAGATAAAGCAAATTGTACTTGTTTTAGAGAGCCATGGCTCCTCAGGCAGGCTGGGTTAGACGTCCTTAACCAATTCTTACCATTTTACTGAACCCCCTTTTATTTGTTCCCTTTTCAGTTTCAGTCTTGGTCATGTAGAACACGAAGCTTTGGGGCAAGTGCAAATAGCTCATGAGGTCGAGGAGCTTGTGTTTGTTAGAGTATAAAATGATGTGGAGAAGGGTGCAAAGGGAAACAGGATTCAGCCAAAGATGAAAAGAATTGTTCAATTAGCATTTTGAGTTGCTCTTATTAATCTGGAGTATTTTCAGGCTGTGAATGTTTTTGTAGAGAGGGACTTATTCTTGTATGAAAGGTGTGACGGACTGTGTGCATATCTGAGACTTCATAGATAACTCCATAAGCAGCAAATGCTCCTTAGTGATGCAGAGGCTATTAAGAGATTTAATTTAGGTCATGGATAATAGGATGGCCTTATTGTCAGTCACAGTGTATCTAAACCCAGTGTTTTTGACAGTCATTTGATGTTCACTGGGCTGTGGCCAAAAAAAAACCTGCATGTTAGCCTCGGTGAATGGAAAGACCTGCCAGGACGAGTTTGAAATACAAGTGTCAAGTCTGATCCTGTGCAAAGAAGCTTCTCTGAGGAGGAAGGTGGGAAATCTCTGTAACTGCCAGCTGCCTGACACACTCTTCAGTGTCCACATCTTTGCTTACTAAACTCAGTCCATCCTGAGCTGGTTTTCTCTCAGAGAACGCTGCATGGAAAGCTGTGGGTACACACAGAGAAGCAGGAGTGGCCAGTGGGCACAAACATAAGTGCTTTTGTAACACTGAGGAGGTGCAATGGCCACGGTGTGAGAAGTGAGACTGCAGTTTCCATGCACTCTGCTCTCGGGCTCGATGGCCCTGAGCAAACAAGCAGCTGGGAGCAGCTGCTAGACCTTATCAGAGGCAAGAGAAGCAAGGTGCCTTTTGCTGAGAGGCGAGGCAAGCCAGGCAGGTGTTTTGGCTGAGAACACAACCAGCAAAGGTCAGAGAACACAGATCAGTATTGCTTTTTTTTTTTCTCTTAAGTGGTGGCTTAGATTTCCAGGCAAGTAACTGATGCAACAGCAGAAGGGTTACTCCTAATTAAAGGTATCAAATCCTGCTCTCGTTTGTATCAGCAGGAGTCTGAAGCAGTTCAGATAACTCTAGTAGATTTACTTCGTTAGTCATGAAAAAAATTATTAGAAGAGTGACTAGGATTCCTTTCATATTTCCTATTAGTCTAGTTTAGTGTAAGTTGGGTTTTTTTCTGTTGAGTTAGGGAAACAAAACTGTGTAGTACTAATATATATTCCAAAAGTCTTCGTTAGCAATTCCAGTCTATGCCTGTCTTTAAAATTGTTAAAAAATTTGCCAGATCCTCCTGTGCTGTAATGTGGTATTTCTGTTCCAGCTAAACCCCAAAGAAAAAGAATATTTTAGTGCAAAATCAAGTAGGCTGAAGAGCCACCTCACCATTTTTTATCTCTCTGGACTATTACCCTTTGAGTAGCTAAATATTGAAGAGGGAAAGCTTTTCCTGTGATGAATTCTCCTCACCAAAAATGAGCTATAGCCATAGCACAGTGACAGTGCCTAGAAGTGATTCAATGTTCTCAGCATGGTTAGTAAGAACAGACTGGTAAACCAGTGAGTTCCTCTGAAGGGTACAAAACTCTCTGTTCTAGCCAGTGCTTCACCAGTGTCCGTGCACCACTTTGAAAGCTCACAGCATTCTTGTTAGCTGTGGGCATAAATCCTGCCTTGTCTGAAGCTTTCCATGTGCAGGGAGGAATGAAGCTTCCTGCATCTCCCTTGTTTGCACATTGGTTGCCACAACTGTTCTGCCAACAAGCTGTGGTAGGGGAGTAGTGAGAGTCAAAGGGAGGTTGTTTACCTTTTCCCTGGTTTTGGTTCAGTTTTCCCACTCATAACATGCTGAGTTTGGGGATCCAAGCTTGTGCAATTGTCTTTTACAGATCACATCCAAGTTGTAGGGAGATACAAAAACAAACCACCATGAGCGATTTTACTTTCTGCCTCTTCTAGATCAACATATTTATTCTAAGAGAAATGGAGCTTTTTTATCTTCTCTTTAAGGTAACATACAGTCAGGAGACTGAATCTTTTATGTGGCCTGGTGGCAATTTTGTGACATCTGTTAAGAGATCATAGTATGGATTATCTTTATTGAAGGTCCATCAGCAGTGTTTCTTTCCTCTTGCCATACACATGTAGCAAATTACTCATGAGAGGAAAAGCTTTAAGGCAAATGAGAATTTTTTTCCACTGGTTTTGATTATATGACTCAATCCATTGGCTCCAGCAGCTGCTTATTTGAGATTTTAGCTGAAACCATGTTATCTAATTAAGCAGCAAGCCTTAGCTGGCAGGGTAACAACAGTGGCTAAAGCATTAGGAAATACAGGCTACAGCACTGGATGTATAGCATAAGTATGTTGTCTTTTTATCTTTTATTTGCGTCTATTATAATCTTAGATTGGTTGAGATAGATGCGAAGGATGTAGATAAATGGGTGAAATCTGCAGCTGGTTACATCTGTGTTGTCATAGGTAAGGTGGCAGAATTTGCTGTGGCTGGGAGGTTGGCCCTGTGACACATACATGATGAGCCTAAGTCTTATCTAACCTTCGCCTGGGCTTTAGGAGGGTTAGATTCTACAAAATCTGGAGGATGATACTGGTTTTATACCAGTGAATAGGAGGAGAGAGAATGAGTGTGATCGGTGATTGCTCGGCCTTCTGTGCAGTTTTGTAGAGTCAGGAAGAGGAGTGAGATGCTACCAGTCCAGTTTGATGGTGTTTTGGACTATGACTTACTAAGCTAAACCATGGAAATTGAAGGAAAGTGGTATATTGAAGTTGTTTCTGTTTAGTTCTGTTTTATCAAAGGTTTGGCGAAAGAAAAAGAAAGGAAGGAAGGAAGGAAGGAAGAAAAGAAAAAGAAAAGCACTGTAGAATGGTGGCTTCAAATGCAATGCCTTGAGAAATGCGTTTCTGTGTCAGCTGAGTGAGTCTCAACTTTGTCCTTCCTCCCTTGTGATTCACAAAGAGCATTTTGGCATCTTTAGTGCAGTGAGTGTCTGCCTGGCCTTTGCAGGGGCTGGGTCACTGCTAGCACTGAGGGACACCACCGGTGAATGCATCAGCTGCCAACTCGTGGTTGTTCACCCTGCAGCTTACAGACAACCCCCTCCACCTATCCCTCCTGTCCTGGTTCTTACCTTCCTAACAAGTCCACTGTCCCTTCCAGTTAGTAATATATTGTAATGCAGCATGGTTGTACGAAAGATATACAGGGTGGGGTGGGAATTCTGGATCTGTTTACTCATTATTCTGTCTGGAAATGACTCAGAGCCTGCTTGTGAATTTATATCACATGAGGAATCCCTCAAACTTCTTCCCTTAGAAAGTCCAGGGGGAGGAGCAGTACCTTAGGGCACGTAGAGAGTTTGACATCATGGTGTCAGGCAAAGGGGAGCCTCAGAGGTTTTTCTGGGTCCAAGATAGCTCACAGCTATCAGCAAGGGAAAGTTTTGGTCCCCTGGTAGGTGTTTGTCTTGGACTTCATACATGGTGGCAATCTGTAACACGCTCATATTCTTGTGTCCCTTTTGGAAAAAGAGTGTGCTGAAGACCCTTTTTCCCTTCTTCCTCGTTGGGGTTTTTTAGGAAATGGTATGACTATTCATGAATAGTTGTCATCTTGTGTTGTTGATATCCTCTAGGCACATGATTTCAGATGGAAAATTAAATTAAGGGAATAAAAAAGGCTTTTGAAATCCCAAGAAATGCCCCACAGAGGAGGTCTTGAAGAAGCTTCAAAGAGTCAACATCTATGATCTCAATGCCTATTCCATCCTTAGGCAGACATGGATCTCATGTTCCCAAAATCCTTGAGTGCTGGAGATGATTTATTCCAATGCTATTGCTGTAATTCAAACCCCTTCTTCTTCCACCTACAGCTCATGGAAAATAAACTATTTGATTTCTTCTACAGTAACAGCACTCTCTGAAACTGTCAACTCTGCCATGGGCAAAATCCGTTGAATGTGAATCCCTACCAGTGTACTTCTGTTCCAGTATTATTATCCTTGGCTGGCACCTTAAGCACAATTAATAAGTCTGTTCCAACTGCAGACTACCAAAAAAAGTATGTTATATAAGAACAAAGCCCATAAAATTCAGGGTTTGAAATCAGTTCTGTGAGGGATGAGGCACAGGTCAACATCTTACTCTCAGTGTGCTACTCTTAATTTAGTGATTAAGATTAGCCAGCAGCTACTACGTACAGAAATCTTGTTTTCAAAGGCTTTCCTTTTCCCCCAGCTGTTTCACATCCTCGCTGTGTACAGCTACTCTGTGTTGTTTTGCTTGTACAAATTTGCAAAATTGACATAGTTCAGTAGTGAATCATGGAAACTTTGTAGCTGCCAATTGTAGAGACAAGAGCGGCCGGCATTAAAATTCAGCTCCCGGGGAACATCACTGCATCAAAGCTGTGTCTTTGTGTGATTACTGCTACTTACAAATAATGGCACTTTGGAGCTTTGTGGCACAGCTCTACAGTGGCTCCACAACTGCTACTGGAGCTCAGAACGTTTGGAATACAACCCAGGATCTCTCAGACCACAAGTGTTTAGAAACATTTTCTGCTTATCAAAGATTAAAGAATTGTTGTTCTCCAGTTAACAGATCCACAGGTAGATGCATTCTCTGTTAAGACCATTAATTGCAAACTTATTAGGAAAACTTTGTTGATGAACGTGCATCAGTGTTTTGACCTCCCATATACATAAATATATATATATATACATACACATAGACACAGTTCTTTTCTTCTTTCTTTGTTGGATAGCTCTTAGTTTCCAGACTAAGTTAATTACCTGTCAGGTATATAATTTGTGGGGGTTTTCTACCAAATTAGAACAGTTCTTCTCATGTGCCCACTTTGATACCATTGCAGAATAGATTGAAACGAGTCCTTGGCACTGTGTTTCCTACATGGGAGTGTTTGCAGAAGCTGTAGTCCTGCCAGGATCAGGTTATTATTACTGAGAAAAAAAAGGGTGAGGGAAGAAAATGAAGTGGCTGCTTCTGCAGAGTGACCTGCTATTAAATTATTGCAAGGCTTACAGAGAGATTTTGACCAAGAGTGAACAGAGCATGATCAGAGAGAGCATCTAGGCACCATTTTCCTCATTATTCTGAGGCATTTGTGAGGAATTTTTCCGGTTTTGTTTCTTTGGTTTTTTGGGTGTAGTTTCTTCTTTCATTGGAGTCAGCTCCTTGAAGCTGTGGATAAGATGATATTTTATTTGTTTCCACTTTTGACATTGAGCATTAACTGCATAAGGGTCTGATCAGTGACAGGATCACTGTTTGTGTGGTGGGAATAAGCAGGTGGTGTAGAAAGGGATGCAGTTCTTACACTGCCTTTGGTGGTGAGCAGTTTATTGGTGGCCACAGCTTGCCTCAGTTAATTCCCTCAGCTTTTTAACAACGTGTTAAGGCTAACATAGCTGTGTCACTTTGGGTACCTCAAGCCAAGCTCAAGTGCCTTTAGGCCACCTTCAGTTATGTCATGAAGACATATTTTGCATCCATTTATATTGTATCATGCAGAGAACCAGAAATTAAGTTTTAAATGCAGTTTTAAAGAACCAGTTAAAATGCTTCTGGGAAACAGGAGAGAAGGAATCAGATGAGATTAGCTCCATGGAGAAATTCAAGACAAAACCAAGGAACTTGTGTTTTGTTGTTTGTTAGTTTTGAGCTCAGAAGTCACATTCCTGTTGAAGAGCCACCCAGAGAACTGGCTTTCCCTCATAGCACTGGGATGTGACCCCTACCACGGTTTGCAGCTCATGTCTGCTCTTTTTAGGACATCTTTTTTTTAACAGAAGTTCCTAATTTTATGAGTGCTGTGTACTTGGCAGGACAGCAGTGAGAGGTTTGTGCTGCTGGAAAGTATTACAGAGGTTTTGAGGTATTTCAAGGCAAATTAATTCACATGTCATTAAAGACAAATGCACTACATGCCCTGTCTAGACAACTGAGAGATTAGGAGCTGGAATGCTGCTGCATTTCAAATTAAGGTAGTAGTTTCCATAAAACAATACTCCATGCTATGTAATTCTGCTTTTTTTTTAATACATGTAGAATATAAAACAGGTTTTATGCTTCTTTTTTTTCCCTACTACTCAGCAGTTTTTGCCATCTGCTGCAGTAAGGGAAACCAGCCCTACGTGAAACAACTTGCAGAAATTGAAACAAAACCTACAAGGGGATTTGTAAACACAGAAATGTTAACTCTTAGAAGGACTATTTGCTAAGAGATGTCTGTTCCAACGTGAACATGGCACTTCAGCCATGGCTGGAATTGTTGTTGTCTCACGGATGCAGTTGGCTGAGCTCTGGCACTGTTTGGGAAGGATCTGTAGCTGTGGCTCATGGAGGTTAACACTGAGTTCTATCTGAATTAAAGGTTTTTGAAATGGGAATTGCTTTGTATGGGGAGATTTTAATAAACACATAAAGGGGCTTTTGTTTAGAGAAGCTTTTGGAGCATAGTTGTCGCTGAATACTGCAGAGATGCCCTCATGCATTTCCAAGGTTGTCACTAAAACTAATTTTCTAATTACCACACCTATTGCTTTAGTAGCATTGATTCTTGTGCTGTTTCTGCCAGCAGAACTTCCTTACCTGTACAGAATCATTGATTTTTGCCTCTATACTTCATGGATTGGGAGCCTGAAATCCATAGAGGGTTAGGAATGAACACTTTGGAAGAGCTGTTCTGGCTTACCAGCTGTGCAGAAAACAATCCTGCCTCTCCCTTCAGCACCTTCAGAAGTTTGTAGGCACAAACTTTAACTGGATCACAGAAAGCCAGCAAACTGGGCTGTGTAGATCACACAAGGAGGGGAGAAGGGGTTCTCCTGCTTGAATCCCACTGTTCTCATGACAGAAAACTGCAGAAAAGTTGTATATTAAGTCATGGCAGTGCCTTCCTCTGCTTTCTTGGGTTCTAAACTAAAGAAGGAGAGAAAGTCTCACTCAAGACAGTCCCCGACAAATGTTGGCTGAAGATATGAGTAGTGAAGAGGGAGTTTTGTTTAAAGTTATCTTTGAAGAAGAACTTTCTGAGAATGTGGAGGCAGGGTGAGTGTGAGTGGGGAGAGGGAATAGACAAATAAAATGCCAGTTGTGAATTTAAAATCAATGAGTCCATTTTGAAGGTTAGACATCATCAGAATATTTTTTAGTCTACTCTTAGGGTTTTAATTAAGGATTAAGGGGAAGAAGAGCAAAGAAAGTGTTATTTCAGTACATACTGTATCACCAGCAAAACAAAGTATTAAAAATAGTGCCATAGTGAGGTACAGAAACCAGATGAACACTGCCAAAGAAAGTGAGTTTCTGTGTGAAAGTAGGTTAACTCTGGCCATGTTGTTCTGCTTTCATAACTTGAAATGAGAAATTCTTTGCTCGTCCCTCTTTATCCTCCTCGGTGTGCTGTATGGGCAGAGGGTGGCATGGTCCACAGCACTGTGGGGGACACCCCACCAGACAGTGCAGTCTGCCAGAACAGCCTGCAGCACCTGCCAGGCCCAGGGCGTGCTGTGGGCTGGAGGCTGCAGATTGACACATCACACTGAAAGAAAACTCTTTTCATGTGTGCAAAGGCCTGAGGGAAAGCACTCCTGTCAAAGCTTGTCCCAGGAGGTCTGACCTGTACAGTCCTGTGCCAGCTGTTTTGGTGGTCTGGGAGCTGCCATATTTGGCTATCACCAGCATCACTCACTGTTTTATTCTCAAGTAAAATGGACACTAACCATTCTTTAGGAAAGCAAGAATCTTTGGCATAATCTACCAAAGACAAGAAACCTGAAGTTTCTTTCAGCAGCAGTTGTTTCAGCAGACTTAGGAATCTTTTCCATGATTTTCATTTTCTTGTTGGGTGGGTTTTTGGGGTTTTTTTTGGTTTTTTTTTCTCTGTTGGTTTTGGAACAGACCCTAATGCCCAAATTGCTTCCAGGTGCTGCAGGATATTCACTGCAGAGCACAGTATTATAATAAGAGTCCACAGCATGCTGAGTGTGTCCTTACAGGTACATAGCATGGGATTCTCAATCCTGGCCTTTGTTGTTTACGGCTCCCAGTACTCCCATTAATAAATAGGCAATGCTGCTTTCACTCTGTATTATTCTTTAGCACTTCCCAAACAGCATATTCCTTTTCCACAACATTAAATTAACTGGTATAACACCAAAATGGATCTCAGAGAGATGTACATCATTATCACCATGGCTGGCTAATTCTGCCTTTAAGTTATCTGCCCAACTTGTATGCTCTGCTGCACATCAGAAGCCAACACTCCCTCTCCTCAGTTTATGCAGTTACTTGTGTAAAGACAAAATATTCTGAGAAATAACTTCATTTGCACAGTTCCAGGAAAAAATGGATTGTTAAGAATCTGTTGCAGCTGATGAAGATGTTCAGATGTGCTCCTTGTCCAGCAACTATTCTATGTTAAGGTAGCTGAATTATAAAAGGTCTGTTGCCTGCTTAAAGAAAGAAAAATAAATAATAAAAAAAAAGTATATGGTTACACATCTGCATGTAAGCTTTACTGAATTCTGCATTGACTATGGATATCTGGGTGAAGTAAATTGGTTTGGAGTGTGGCACAGTTTCACAGAGATCATATGAAAGGAAGCCTTTTCCATGCCAGGAAAGAAACACACAAAGGGATTTTTTTTCCCTGACTGGAAACCCTCATAAAACTGAACATCTGAACTGGTGGGACACAATTCAGTAAGAGGAAAAAGTTCTTTGGTGTGGGACTCATTAATTCAGGAGAAAGCAGCAACTGGAGAATTGCAACTTTGGTGTTAGGTGGTTTTAGAGCTAGAGAGAGAGTTATTCCGTGAGCTTAAAAATGATTATGGCAAGATTTCTCCTTTGTGGAGAAGGACAGTTGGAAAACCTGACAACAGCGAGACCTGGCTGTTTGCCTGAGAGTGGATGGAACAGGAATGAAACAGTGTGGTCTATTCTGGGTATGGTTTATACAGGGGATTCATCAAAGCAGCTGACAAAGCTACAAACAGCTACAAAAGTTGGCCTAGAAGAGCATGGCTGCTGAAGAGAAGTGGCTGGCTGCTCACTTGGAACCACAAAACCTCCAACACACTCTGTAACATTTGGATATTTGGATCTTTATCCACCTGATTATGTAGCAACAGGAAAGAAAAAAAAAAAAGGCAGAACACACACAGTATTGGGATAATGAAGTTGGAAAACATTGTGATAATTTATAGCAGCCTAGACCTGGTGATACTAATTCTAATTCCTTAAAACAGCTAAGATGACTTCTTCTATACATGTAACCTGAATGTCGAGTCATTGACTTGGAAAGAGTCAGGCCCTAGACTGTGTTTAGCTTCTGGTCTATGTTCTGGGTAATCAAACTGCTTGGAAACATCTGAGGTGGCCAAAGTGGGTAATTTAGACAGGGCTGATTCAGGAGAGCAGCCTTGCCTCACACATGGCAAGAACCCTCCAAAAGGCTGAATCTGGAGAAGATCTGAAGAAAATGAGAAGCTTAGTGGAAACTTTCAATAGAGGTTGCACAGATGATCTGCTCCAGTGAGATTAGTGTCTGCCAAAGAGCAGCCAAGTGCTTACTTCAGAGAATTCAGGGATTTTTGTGTAATTCCTTTACCTTTTTCCTTTCCCGTCCCACTAACAACGGTCCAAACCAATGCTGGAGCACAGGTGACTCAGAATGGTGCTAGGATTTATTCTTCTGTTGACTACATTGTTTCCAGCCTGGAGAAAAAAAAAAAACAAAACCACAGGACATTTTAGAGAAGAGGGTTAATCACACAATTTTTAAGAGGTAACCATTAGATGGGAAAACACCCCCTCCCCTGTGAACCAGACACAAATATATCCACTCACTCTCTGTGTTCTCCTCACTGCCATGGACTCAAGAAGTGAAGCTACCCAGCAATTCAAGGCCAGAGGATTCAGATAAGCCAGGGAGAGGGCACTGGTCTGTTACAGAACTGTGGTTGTACGAAGAACCCCAGCAAGCTTTTTTTCTGGGTTCCCAAGTAAGGAATATAATCAGTGAAGAGCTTATGGTATTTCAAGGAGAGGCATGAATTTTTGGCAAATGATGCTTTTATCCTTTCCTTCAGGAGTGTATCATTGACGAAGACTGTGAAACAGGGAAGTATTGCCAGTTCTCCACCTTTGAATACAAATGTCAGCTCTGCAAGTCCCAGCACACAGTAAGTCCTGAATGAGATGGGATTTAATATGATTTTTAGAAACTCAGTAAGTTATTGTTGCTAATGTCAGCAAGTCAAAATTGACAGAAAAGAAGCTGCAAAGCTTTCTGCATGAGGGTAAAAACATTTTCATGTTAACATGGAGTAATTAAAAATCAAGATTGGGATGACCCAACACCTACTCCCCTCCCCACCTTTTCTTTGCAGTTCTCAGTAGAACACTTGTAGGATAAAGAAAGTAAAAACTGGATCCTAGCTACACTTCTGTTGTAAAGTGAGCTCAGGCTGAAGGAGGTGGGATCAATTCCCCAACCTGAAACCTCCACAATTACAGAGCATTTTTCTCCTTAATTAGCAGGTCTTAATAGTGCCAGTGTAGTCCTACTCCTTGCCCTGTGTTAAGCACTGCCTATGGGATCCACTGGAAAAGAAATACAGATTTTTTTATGGCTGCCCAGACAGGGCTTTATACAGACAGGAAAAAGCTGCTGAAATACTGACCTGCTATGACTCTTCAAGATTGTTAATCAAACTAGCTAAAAAAGGAAACAAAGTGACACATATGGATTTTATTAGCTGGATTTCTTAGGTGTGTGTAGTTGAAACATTGGGGCAATTGTCATACAAAGCTACCTTTAGCCAGAGATTTGCATTTCTGTTTTGCAAAGAGATTTTTTTCAGAGAGATTTTTCAAAGATTCTTAGTTACCAATGAGGTCTGGTTCTTATTACAAGTAAGAAATGGATTTTAGTAAGGCTTTTTTTTTGCTTTGCTCTTTGAAAACAATTCTTCTGAACAAATTGTAAATTCCTGACTGCATTTAACAACGGAAAAAATTAGTAATGTTATCCATTGATGATGGTTCATTTATTAATTTTTGTTTCCCCTGATTGCAGAAGAGAGGGCTCCAGGGAGGACTTAGAGAAGCATTTCAGTACCTAAAGGGACTACAAGAGAGCTGGAGAGGGACATTTTGCAAGTGCATGTAGTGACAGGACAAGGGGGAATGGCTTTAAACTGAGAGCAGGTTAGATTAGATTTTGGGGAGAAATTCTTCCCTGTGTGAGTGGTGAGGCCCTGGCACAGGGTGCCCGGAGAGGCTGTGAATGCTCCATCCCTGGAAATGTCCCAGGCCAGGTTGGATGGAGTGCTGCTACTCTGCTGTGGAGGTTCCTGTCTGGCAATAGTTCTATGTGTGCTAAAACTGAGAAATTAAGCAGTTCTACTAAGCAGTGGGAATATGACATACATATATTTAAAGTACATGTTGTTGTCTTCAGGGTTTAATTCTGTGTGTAGCTGTGTGTGATACATGCAATGAGTGCTAAAGTGCCAGTTTTCTCAGGAGCTTTTGCCTTTGGCAGCCCTGCTCACGGGATGTGGAGTGCTGTGGAGAGCAGCTCTGCGTGTGGGGCGAGTGCAGGAGATCCACTGCCAAAGGGGAGAACGGCACCATTTGTGAGAACCAGCACGACTGCAACCCTGGGACGTGCTGTGCTTTCCAGAAAGGTACAC
This sequence comes from Dicrurus megarhynchus, assembly GCA_013399195.1. Classification (NCBI taxonomy): domain Eukaryota; kingdom Metazoa; phylum Chordata; class Aves; order Passeriformes; family Dicruridae; genus Dicrurus; species Dicrurus megarhynchus. The sequence continues at coordinate 545,427 of VXAD01010362.1, forward strand.
AGGGGTTGATCCTGTTCATTTCATCATGCAGGAGCATTGATATCTGGCTCTTTTCAGCCCAGGGAAAATGGTTAAATCTCTACAGAATCAACAGGTTGTTCTCCCTTGGCCTGTGGAATGCACTGTGTTAACTCCATTATAAAACTTTGGTAGAATTAGGAATGAGAAACAGCCTGATGGGGTGCACACTGGTGAAAGCAAAGCCCGTTGCACACTAGAGATGAGAGCAGCAGCAGAAGCACAGAAGTTTACATTTCTAAAGGGGAGTCTTAGGCATTTAAAAGCAGCAGAGCTCTATGTCAAATTTACACCCAATAGAGCAAAAATAAGAGAATTAAAAATGTGCAGAAGAAATTAATGAGCTGGTTGAAAGTGGCTTCTCCTTCCTCTCAGCAAGCAGAGCATCAGAATCACACTGCAGATGCACTTCATACTCCAAGTTTTATGTGAGCCTTCCAGGGCATCACTCCATGCAGTAGTGACCAGGCAGCCAAGAGAGACAGAGGAATGGTGTCCCAGATTATATTGTCAGTCCACATGGGAATGTGAAACTTGATTTACAGAAGGGAGATCAGAGGAGAAGGTCTCGGGCCTGAAATCAATCCCCAGTCCTGTCTGGTTGGGGTCCAGTTCCTTCTGATGGTTTATACACACCAGTCCCTCACTGTATTTATCACAGCTCACCTTGTTTTAGTTGTGACAGGACACAATTCCAGCCATCTCCCTACACCAGGTAGACACTTCCCTAGCTTTTTTCCTTGCTATGAGCCAGAGGAGGCCTTGTACTGATGGTTGGGCCTGTCCCACTCTCAGCCTGCTGCTGGATCAGGCCACTGGGGCATTCCAGGAAAGCAAAGGAGAAAGCTCCAACACCATTTAAAAGTAAAGAGGATCTGCTCAGCTTTCCCATGTTCATGTTGAGCATTACATAGTGGACCTTCAATGTTAAGTTTGGTTAGGAAGGAACAAGAGATATATAGTTATTGAGAAAACTATATATATATATATATGTATATATATATAAATCCATAGGTAAGAACATTGATGAATATTGATAGAATACTCTTATTAGAACATAAAATTGTGCTATTGATTAGTAGCAATGAATTTTTATTCTTTATAGCTGTCTGCTTTAGCAGGGCTTTAGGGTTTTTCAGGTTAGGCCCAACCTCAAGGCCTTTCTTCATCACCAGAATATTGTCCTAATAACAATGTGTATTTTTAATATAAAACTTCAGTAAACTGTGGAGTATTTGCTGCTCAGTATATAATGTTTTGAAAGTGGGAACTGATAGGTCATACACATTGAAGCACATGTGTCTGTGCATACACACACATATATGTGTCTTTTGACCAAGTCTGGTTTAAAAACTTAGATTTTGACTTCTTCTTATATTTTATCCTGCCATATGAGGTGACTGAAGACAAGAGGAGGAAGGGAGGTTTTATAGGAACATCTGGAAGAGCTGAATTCCAGACTGAGACTGTGAGTTACTGAAATGAGGAAACCCAAAGGACACAGCCTTCTTAAATAATTTCTTACACATGCTGAAATTCAGCCCTGTGTAGAAACGAAGGTGCCAAGCCCCAAATGCCATCAGACAGCTTTGCCTACAGCAGAATTACTAGAATAAGTTAAATGTCTGAGTTGCAGTTCTTGTAACCTCATTATTTAGTCTCTGAACAATTGCTCTGTATTTGCAGCCTCTGCAAAGGAATAGGAAAAATAACAAAGTTCTAACGGAGCGAGGTATTTCTCTATTCAGATTTTAAACCATTTATGCTACTCATTGCAAAGGATTCACTGTAATGTTAGTTTTCTTGGGATTAGAAGAGTTTGGAATCTCCAAGGGCTGGAGTTGTGCTGTACTGTCTTGACAGTAGTCTCTGAGTCAAGCTGATCTTGCTCATTAAGGATGAACTTCAAATGTCTTACTCCCACCTAGTGGAAAAAACATGGGTATGGCTCCCTAACTTGTAAGGGGACTTAAAAAGAGATCAAGCCTGTCTTTTTATATCTTGCATAAAGAATTAAACATGGGGTCATCCCAATTTAGCAGACAGATAACGACTTCTCCTAAAATGACTTTACTCTGGCCTGCAGAGCTGCTGTTTCCTGTGTGCACACCGTTACCTGAAGAAGGTGAGCCCTGCCATGATCCTTCAAACAGGCTTCTCAACCTGATCACCTGGGACCTGGAGCCCGATGGAGTGCTGGAGCAGTGCCCCTGTGCAAGTGGCTTGAGCTGCCAGCCTCACAAGTAAGGACCAAAGCTGGGCAAACAAGCTGCTTGAAATTTTTGAGGGGTCTATTTCTGAGGTAAATAGCTAGAGAACTCGCAGGTTCTTCCTCACTAGAAAAGGTTTTGACAACTTTTCTTATCTGTAGCATTGAAACCTTCTGCTTTGTCCCACACAAATGTGCCCAACTAAGTTTGGCAAGACATTAATCCGGCGTGAATTAAGTGTGTGACGTAATGAGGCTGGTACTGCTTTTATTTATTCAGTCGGTGCTAACAGCAGTTGAGATGCATCATTCCAATTCTCTGCACGCGGTCCCTGCCCACCAACTTTCTGTGTGAGACCGGACTTCTGTTGGATGTTTTGCTTGCTTTACAATGGAAGACATGTTAAAGGCATTTTAATACAAACTTTTCATAGCTCATGCTTTTAATATTTTTTTAAAAGGAGTTATTTGCATCATCAGCAGTTTCATTGGCAATAAATGAGATCATTTCAGTTTTGCTAAAAGCATTTTTAGAAAACCTACATTTTCTATGAAATAAATTCTCCAAGTTTGCTCCTACACTACCAGCATCATATTAATTTCCAACAAGACATCATAGCTGGGATAGAGATGTAGATTATTATTTCTCTCTTCTGTGTCCAACTCTTTCTACATTTTTTCATGCTTGAAAAGGAATTTGGTAACACTTTGTTTCATAAATGTCATCTAAGGAAGGAAGCAGAGCTGATCCCATCCTTTCAGCACCAAAATTTTTGTTAATGTGCCATTAACCTCAGGGAAGGTCTGTCAGCAAATGTCAGCTCTAGTCAGAACAACGTTTCAGATGAGGATATAGAAACACAGAAACTAATTAAGGTGTGAATATAGCTGAACTGTCCAGAATTTTCTATCCGAATTTGAAGATTCAAGTAACATTTATTTCTTACCTGGTTTTTTTGACAGCCACAGACATCTTGTGTGCCAGGATCAAACATTTTGTGCTGTTAGGATCTCTGTATGTGGAAATCACATTTATAACTCTCCAGCTGTCAAGCATGTAAGAATCAGATGCTCGTGAAGTCAGCGAGGGTAGATCCATTGTGCATTTAACATGTTTTTATGTGGAGGGAATGGAGACTTTAATAAACTAGCAGAAGAACACAAAATTATGTACTGTATGACCAGATGTGCCTTTTTCCAACAGCCACAGGTCTACATCTGTGTGTCGGCTGTCTGCCAATGAAACCCAGAACACTGAAAAAGAAGACCCCTTAATCGTGGATGAGATGCCCTTTCTCAGCTTGATCCCCCAGGATCTTCTCTCTGATTATGAGGAAAGCAGTGTCATTCAGGAAGTGCGGAGAGAATTAGAAAGTCTGCAGGACCAAGCAGGTTTCAAGCCTGAGCCTGACTCAGCTCAGGACCTGGTTTTGGGAGATGAAATCTAAAGCCCAAGCACCAGAGAGTTTAGTTAGTTATTTCTAGATATTTTTTTGTCTAGTGTCTTGCTTGTATGACCCCTAAACACACACTGCTGGATAGAAGTGCAATAAATGAGGTCTTCAATGAGCATCCTTCTCTGTGCACCAAACCTGCATGTCCCAGCTACTGTGGAATTCATTCAATCCCTGGACCAAACTTTCTGTCAAATGGGAACCATATGAGTGTTCTGGATTTGTACTTTCCCCTTGTATTTCAGAAATAAACTTCTTAGTACTTGTACTCATTAAAAAATACACACAAGCATAAATAATTTTAAGTTACTAGAAACTGTAGAAGTGACTTTTGAGTACGGATGTTTAGAATTGTTTTATTTCTCTAGGATAAGAACCATCTACTTTGACACTGTTGCAGCCATTGATTTTAAGGAATATTTAAAGGAATTTTTTATTTTTTCTTTAGAATTGGTTTATGCTTTTAATACACCTCATAGGCATAAATCTGTGCATGTTACACAATGTGATTATTTTTACCATCTTAAAAGGTCATTGATTTAAAAAATCAATAGCAAGCTAAGAGTAAAATCCGACCCACCAAACTCCCCAGCTCCCAGCTGTCTCACCAGTTTGCTACCATGGCTCCTCCACTATTAATGCTTTCCTGGGGTATAGATTTCACCATCTGTTGTTGCACATGGTAAAACATGACAAGAGATTCCAGCCAAGTAACTTTTCATGGTGCTTCTTCCCAGAACATCCCTACTGCTCATGTCTAGTTGGGAACAGCAGAGCACAACTGGAACAGGTGTACGACTGTGCTAGCAGTCTGCACATCTTGCACCATTTCTGGTGCATGAAGGCTTTTCAACAAACTCCTAGGATACCATTATCATTATAAACAGGGAGGGTAATCTCATCAGAACTGTCTGACTTTTGGTTTAAGGACTCTACAACCAATTCTCACACCAACACACACACACACAGACACCGGCTCTGAGAGGTCACTGAATTTACCCTTTCTATCCCTAATAAAATTACTGTGCCTTAGAGACAGCAACAGCTATACAAAGAGAAGGAATTAAATGTCACTGCAATTTTCCTGTGTAAAAAATATCCATCAGAGTGGTAACTGTCTGTAAATACTGCCCTCTTAAGGACAGCATTCTCCCTTCTTGAAGTTCTTGATGCTGCAATCCCTGAATTTCATCTCTACATTTTTTCCTTTCCAAATGTCTGAGTTTGAAGAAAATTCACAATACATTTGATAGGTAATTTTTTTCTCTCTTCTAAAAGCTCTAAGGATGCTTTAGCAGTCTATATGTATGGTAAATGGTAGTTTAATGAAGCACCCTACCTAGGGGATGGTACTCCCTCTCTGCTCCTTCCACCTCACTGATGTTGGCCAAGAGGCAGCACAGGACAGTCAGAAGAGGAATAATGAGGGAATGCCTCTGTGCAATGCCTGGTTCTCAAGCTGCCAGATTACTTAGCATTTTTAGGTTGTTGTGGGCCAGCATATGCAAGGAAGAGCTGAAGGTTCTGTTATTGAACACCCCTTCACCTCTGGAGCGGATTTTAGCTGCCAATTATACTTGGAAGTTTCACTGGTGAGAAATTCAGTTCTGGGAAAGGAAACTCACAGTTGAAGAAAAATTTGGTGTGAATGTTAAGAGGAGCAGCAGCCAGGCTATAAAGCAGTTCCTGTAACACTCTGTACACGGAGGGGGTGTGCACATACACACAAACACACAGGCTTGCAATTCCAGCACTGCCTTGGGAAAGTCTGTATTTCCATGAAACACTCCCATAATTTTTTAAATAAAACCCACAGCATTTAATGATTAAAATAACACAACAGAATGAACAAATGTTTTATTGGCATGTTCATTGTTGTAAACAGCATCTGGCATGAAAAAGTTTACCAAAATCTTTTGATTGTTATAAATTAGGTGGTTTTTCCAAAAACTATGGAGAATTGTTCTCTATTGATCTTTATGGACCAAAGCAAAAAATTGCTGTTCCTAGGCTTTGCAATGAAATCATGTTGACTGCATCAATCTTTGCACCACAGCCTGAACTACCGAGTTTGTATGTTGAGGTGTTAATAGGTTGCCCCAATATTTGACTACATATAGCTATGGAATCAACTTTGGGAAAAATAAATTGACTTTCAGCGGGTGGAGAAGATGCAAACTTGTAATAGTCTTAAAAACAAAATGTACAAAAAGTAGCAGAACAGAACAAAAACTTCATCAACAAGGGGAAGTACAACCCTAAAGTACCCAGCATCGTCAAACATAAAATGAATACAAATTTAAATAGGCAACTATACTTCCAAATGTACACAATGAATGTTGATATGTGTAAAGAAATACCATGGTAAATAGCTGAACTGCAGTTCTGGTAAATGGATAGAGCAGATTTTATTTACACATCGAACGCAATATACTAGAGCTGCTCACTGGCGTCAGTAACCTATTAAAAACCACTTTACCTTACAACAGCACTTCTGCAAACAAACAACGCCTGCTGGCACCTGCAGACACCTCTCAGGCCCCCTGTTTTATGGAAGAATATTCTAAAACCTGACACTGGCAGCACTCCCATGTCTGGCCCTTTCCCGCTGCTTTTCTAGAACCAATGTGTTAACATTTACTCCAGACTCTCTGATGAGGTAATGCGTGTATCAGTGAAACAAACAGAGAAAAGGATTCTTTCATGGCCTTTGCACAGCTTTTATTATTAAGCTATGAGCATCCTGTTGGAGGCTAGTTTCACTAGCTACTATGTGCACACTGTCCTCAACAATTTCCACTCATTTCCCTCCCCGCCCACTTTTGAGTTCTAATCTTTTATTTGCACATCCCTTTTAGCTTTACAGTACATTTGACTATAGTGCACAACATGATTCCAAGTCAAACAGTGCCCAGCGGGGCCCTGCGCTGGGCCGGCCCCCGCCCGGCCGGTGCTGGTGTCAGCGCTTTACACCTAATGAATGTCCTGCCGTAATGGCACTACACAGTAGTAGTGAACCTTTTGATTGGAAACAAAAAAAATTCCCCAGGGAAAATGCTATAGCAAGTATCAGTCTTGAGTCAAATCTTTATTTGGTGCTCCATCCAGATAAATTTTTAGTGCTTTTTCTTTACGGGGAGAGTAGGTTACCCGGTGTCCAGTTTTCTGGAGTCTGCTGCTTTCTTTTTTCATCAGTTCATTTCTTTGCTCATCTGTTAATTCCATTAATTCTTCAGTTTTATCCCTAAAATGTAAACATATGTTCAAATTCAGATCAATAGAGTAACCATGATTAGATTTCTGCATTTTTTTTCACTTGGAGCAACTTAGTAAAAACCACAACTAAGCATAAACCACAGCTAAGCACAATACTTCTCAGGGATTGCTCTGTTCTGCAGAAACAGGCAATGTGTCTAAACCTGCTTTTCCAGCAGGAACATTCAGCGTTCTGACTGACTACCGACTAGGGGAAGAAACAACCCCATACTCCTCCATCTCTCTTACTCCTATTCTGTATAGACAACTACAGCTCTCCTCTGCTTTGGGTCACAGTGCCAACAGCTAGAAGCAGTGTGTCAGCCAGTCCCTGCCAGATGTTCTTGCAAGTAATTTTCATCAAGACCAGCACATTATTAACCAGCTGTTTCTCCCCAGCTCACATGCAATTATGAAAAATACCACAGAAACAATGTGTCCATGAGGTTGCCCCACCCACCAAGTTTAGGAGAAATGACAATATTCAAGCTCTCAGTCCTCAACTTCTGCCCTGGGCTACTGCTACCAGCTGATCAACATTTTTCACATTAACAGAATTTTTATCATAACAGGCTTTTTAGAAAGCAGCCATACTAATTTCTCAAAGGAATAAACTCAGAAAATAAAATCCTTGCACTCCAAAACCTACAGCAAGACTCTCACAAACTCCATGTGGGATATGGTTCTATTTTAAGTAATTAAATCCAGATACACCCTCAAGCATTAGCAACTAGCTTTAATTTCAGTGGTTTGGGAGGAAGGATTGAGTAAAAGGGTGCAGTGCTTGTTTTCTTAAACTTAATTAATATTCAGGCTTTTAGGAAGCTGAGGAGCACAAATATTTCAGCAGAATATTTTAAACCTTCTTTTCTTTAAGATAACAGAAGAGTATTTTATGTTCCTGTCCATTACATCACCCCTCAAATGTTAACTACAGCTTTTTTTTGCATGGTTTATTATACTGTAATGAAAGACATACCTATAAAATATTACTGCACCATCATCACAAATGTACAGGGGCCAGACATTCAATGTAGATACTTTTGGATTCCAGTCCAAGTCTTGATGAATCTCTAGTATGGAAATGTCACATGGAAAGGTTCCTCTACCCTGAAAAAATTACTTAGTGAATACAATAGAACTCATAATCACACATCTGTGTCATTAAAAGGCAAAAATACACAAAATCTTACTTACCTTTGCAAATTCTATGTTTTCTAAGGGTATTCCACTTATTTCACTTAGCTGTGAAGAGAAATGGTGGATTTAATACTATTCCAAAGCAACATTACACAGTGTCTACATAAAGTCAGTAGTTGCCAAATCTAGAAGTCGAATTATCTGCGAGTCCTCCAATGTACAAAATGACAGTGACAAGTACACATTCTTAACATATCTGAAGTTACCAATGTGTGTCACAAGTGACGCTTGCTGTGATAGTATTTCATCACACTTCTCTTAATACTGAAGGGGAGACAAAAACGTTCATAGACACCATTAATAACATCCAAGTTCCAAGACACAGAGACTGACTGCCTCATGTTAAACCCTCAGCAGTTTCCTTGTGTGACAGGAAGCTGTTATACAGTCAGCCTGGGAGCAGGCACAGCTGTAAAATACGCGTGACTAAGACCCACCTCCACACACCTGCACTTCCTACCACAACTTTAAAATTGCTCCCTGCATATCAATTCTTAAGACAAGAAAACAAGGGCAGCCAACTCTTTCTTCAGATACAAGTGAGGAAGAATTCTTGACTGCATGCAAGAACCTGTAGTCACAACTTCATTTCTACCTGAAGAATATGAGAAAGCAGCCCATAGCTTAATCTGTGTAAAACACAAATCCAGCCTGTGAACTAACCCCCCTAATTTAACAATTCTCAGGGTCACTGACACCAGCATTTTTGCTGGCCTCAACATCCAAGGTGGCCTCCTAACAACTGGGCATTGCCACACATAAATAAACATTTCTCCAAGAGCGGAACCCTGTGATACACTGGATTAACAAAACAGTATCAGTAGGAGACACTCCTACTCCAGATTTCTGCTGGGATGACACAGGTCTGCTTAGCTGTTAGAGGGTCCTGGCCTTAAGCAAAACCAAATCATACCACAGCCATACTTTCCAACCAAAATAAGAGTTCAACCTACTTGATACAGCAACACCACCCCTCAGCAACAGCTCTCAAATTCAAGTATGAGGAGGCTGAAAGGTTTGGTATTTTGGAATAACAAAACATTAGCTTGAAAAACACAAAGTGGCAATAGCTTAGCTTTTCTCTCACGTGTGTTTTTTGAGGATAAGGGACACAGGTACTATTAAGCTGTTTAAACATCAAGATGTGACTTTTTTAGCATGTATTCACCTGAATACTTTCATACCATTATGTGAAACTAAGAAGTAAAGTTGATAATTCATGTGGCTTTGGTAATGGGATGGGATAGGTTATCAGTTCCTGGGGAAAAATAATCACCATGCAACAAGATTTTTGGAGCTATGACATCTTTGTGCTTCCCACCACAGAACATCAATAAGGCTCTTGGTCATCACAAGAAACTTGCATCATGTTACACATTTTACCTTCTCTTTTAATTCTTCGACACTGCTGCTTTCTAGTACTACTTCCTGGAAAGAATCTAATTTCATCTCTGACGGCCTCCATCGTCTCGATAAAACAGCAAGTTGTGACATGGATTTCATCTTTTCTACTCCTAGCAAAGAAATAGAAATTTATTGTATTAATATCACAAAAAATACTATTTTAAATTAGGGTTTGTCCATAGCTTAACCATACTCTAACATGGAAGACTGCCCTACAGATACATACACAAATTAAGTAAACCAGTGTGCTGCAAGCAGTTCACTTACAAAAAAAGGGGAAGAGGAAAGGACAGGATATAGTTGAAGTTTTCTGTTTTCAGCTCCTTTAAAGGAATTTTTCATGGGAAGGATCTCCTTGAAGCCATGCCATTTGTTCTTCTTTAGGGCACAGTTTTCCATAACACCCAGCTGAGTTATCCATACAGTATCTCTCCACCTAACCAGAGGCTGACTCCAGATCTGGCATTTGCATGAGGCCTTCCTATGCTTCACTTCCTTTACCAAAACAAACCTTCCCCATTTAGCTTCTAGATTTCCCTCACCAACTCTACACTTGTTATTGGAATCTTCTTTCTACCCACCACCTTCAAGAGTTTTAGTATGTGTTGCCTCCAGCCTTTTTATATCTTGTTTCAGGTTCCAGAGCTGTCTCTGGCTGATGGAGCAATATTGTTTATATTACAATGAGATAAGCAGAAGTGATATCACCAAGGGCTAATTTTATTTTTAATTAGTCTATAATTTTATAACCCAGCATGCAGAATATGTGTCTTAGACTTTTATGGCTAACATTACATGCTTGTTTTGCATGAAACCGTTACAGAACACTCGGAAGCCCTGTAATCTATAATCTCTCTGTGAGTTAGGTGGGCTGCAGTGTCTAAAGCTGTATCTCCAAGACCTACTCACTACAGAAACACTACAGTAATTATCTAAATCTAATAACAAAGAATTTAAACTGTAAAGTTTTAACTGCAGTGTGAGCTGACACATATGTCCATAGGAATCTGCAGGCCTCCTGAATCTCCCAGGTTCATTTCATATTTTGATACTTGCATTGGCATAATTCTGTTAAAACTGAAAATACCAGAATTGAACACAGCTGTGACTAACAGCTAAGTGAGACTCCTTAAACCAGGTATGCTTGGGAAGAAAATTCCTGAGTGAATGGAATTCACATTCTTCATCTATACATTAACAGCAGTATCTGTTAATCTAGAAGACAAACAGCACGGCCTTCTTTTCTTACCCTTAAATTATGTTTTTGCATTCAGAATCAAAATTTTAAGTGTATATGCAAAGGATTGCTTAAGAAATGGCATGTTTTAAATTATATTTAAGCAGAATTTCAGAAACAATCTGCTCTCTAATATTTGATTCCAAAATTGTTTCGATGAACAAAAGTTCTGTTCTAAAATGTAGCTCTTCATGACAGAAGTGTTTTTACAGTCCTGTCTGAAAACTACTAAGTGCCTGAACCACTGTGCTGACCTAAAACAAATTACACAAATGTGTTACGTATATGCACGTATACATTTCAGCTAACTAGTCATCACCAGGGCCAATTAAAAAATAAATCATTACCATCAAGTATTTCTAAGAAGACCTCCCAATTGCTGGAAATATTGATATCTTCTTCATAGATATGATAATCCAGAAACACAGTGCCTGGATTCTTCCAGGTTTTCTTTCGTAGGCGAAACCTATAAATACATCACAAAAAACTCCAGTGAGCTTCTACCTGCTCATGAACACTTAGCACTGCCAGAGATCAAAACTGAGTATTTTCTGACAAAACTGAAATACTGCAGCTCATTAATGCAAGGTTTGGTGAGGTTTAGCACCAACAAGTTTAATGTTCTGAAACAGTCCTGACAGCAGGGTGTCACTACTGGTTTAGTGCTGAATCATTCACAAACATGAGGAAAACAAGTCTGTGTTCCACTTGTTCAATGCAAGAAATATGCAGGGATTTAAGGGAAGAAAACAGTTTCCTAATTAGGGATTACCCAATGATGGTAAAGGGAAGACAGCAAAAATCAGCACTGTACACACACACACACAAGCAGTTTGCTGCAGTGATCTATGCTAGGCCTGCATGCAGAGAGCAGGTGGCTCCTTTATGAATTGATTTACTTAATGTTCCCCTTTCTGAAGGAAATCATCATTAGAGAGATCTAAAGCTGCAAACTCGTTGCACTCAGGCAATTCTATGTAAATATTATCCCCTATAGAATTCATTCTGCATAAGGTGAAAGCGAAGAATTGCTGAATTAGTGCTTGTATTCACAAACTGATTCAAAGACCACAGCAATTTATTTCTGCTTCTTTCATTACTTTCTTTCTCCACAAGAGGAAAGAAATCCCCAAACACATTTTAAAGTGATATTTAATCAGGTTTACCTGTCAATTGTCAAGTCTAGGCCACATTGTTCTCGAAGCTGAGGAAGCAGCTCCTCTTTGGACTGTCGGACAGTCATTCCTTTAGCAAAAACTGCATCTAGAAGAAACTTGCATGGCTGTGAACATAAACAGAAAGAGATTAAATACAGAGTTCTTTTGAACACAAAACTGTAATTTACCTCTGTTTATGCTTTGTGACCAGTCCCATCCACCTGGCAAAAAGACCAGTAGAAGGTTTCTCATTAACAAGGTAGCAATGAATTCATTAAAATGGGGTGTAACTAATTTGTGTTGCAGCAGCCCTTTGGCAGGGCACTCAAATCCTCTGAACGCCTGTGCAGAAATACTGCCTATGCTGTGCTGCTAACTGCTACCATTACATTCACATTCCAAACACTGGGAAAGGAGCTTTCATATTAAATAAGCCACACGATAATAAAAATACCACTTTCTTGGCTTTCATGGATCAGACACAACTCCATGACTCCATAGGAGTTACTTTAAAACTTTCATTATTCCCTGCTTTAGCAGTTCAGTTAGTCTCTTCCTCACAATTAATACATATTCTGCAGTTTTGTCCAGAAAATAAAGTGCATACAAAGTCAACTTCTAAAGACTGCAATCTCTATAGTGACATCACCTCTATATTTTTCATGCCCCAAAAGATGTAACAAGCTTATGAGCTGTGCTATTGCAAGAGAGGCATTTTGGCTTCAGGCTTGCCTTATGCAGAGAGGGTCATTACCCAGATAACCACCCTGATAAGCACTATCTGCAGCACATGAATGGGATGAATTAGATCAGTTCAACATCAGTGAAAACCACAACCACACACAGTTTCTTCTTTGGAGAGAAGGCTACACGACTGTCATGCATTTAAGGGAAACAAAGAAACAATGCACTGGTCCTCCATTCACACCATAGAAATAAAGACACTTGAGAGACACTGTAAATCACATTCCAATTGCTTACTTGGAACAGAAATCAACTCAAACTCCCTTTCTAAATCCAGAAAAACTTGCAGGGAAATGTAAAGAAAAGAAGGGAAATGTAAAGAAAAGAAGGAGTTTCATTTTTTTCACCAAGATTTCAAAGCAAAACCTAGGCCAGGGCACATATTAATATTTTCATGAATCAGTCTTGAAACATTCAATGCCTTACCTCAGGCTCATTTACCAAGAGTTGATAGACTTTGACTCTGTATTCACCCTTCTTAAGAGCTCTTCCAAGTCTAATAGTTATCTAGAAGGCAAAAGGAATATCTGTTAGAACTGGTATCAAAATCAGAATTACGTTTTGTAACAAGCTACCAAGACCACAATAATTATTTCACCTGTTGTAAATAAAGTTTATCTCTATTGTACCAATATATGTTTAATGATTCGAAATAACTTCTGAATAACCTTATTGTCATCAGAAAATGATGACAGGGTCTCATTCAGCCGAACGCTCTCAAACTCTTGATTGCTGGCATAGACTCTAAAAACTTTGAAGTGAGAAGATGGAACTCCAACAAAAGGCTCCAAGTGTTGCTTGAAGGCAGACAGTGTAATTCTTTTATCAACATGCACCATCAGCCCTAAGCAAAAACAAAGATAAAAATGGTATGAAACACCTTGCTACCAAAAAAAAAAAAAGAGCTCTCACATACAATTTCCATATATTCAAAATTACCACTTGCAGCAAAACAGTACTGAAAAGCCTGAATTACAGTTAATGGCTACATTTACATTTTATCTAATGATGTTATTATAACCTTTAACAGCTTTGCTGCATTTCAAGTGTTTATGGGCAGATATTTCTGGGGGACACAGCAGTGCCAAACTGCCCTGCTTTGCATTCAGTGACGTAGTGGAGCAAAGCAGTATCTAGTCTGTTCAGAAAGACAACAAACAGAATCCCATGGAGCAACTGCAGATAATCGTCCTACAGCTTTGCCCTGCCTCAAGGGAGAGGGAATTGCTTTGGTGTTGGGACTGGCCAGGCACAGGCCACCCAATCCCTTTCATTTTCCTTCCTGGCTTTCAGCATTAAAAAGTTAGGTTAATTCTGTGTTCTGGAAGGTCACAGGATATCACAAGGCAAGCTCAAGTCCAGATTAAGGGACTTTTTCATGGAATAATGTTATAATTAAGGAAAAGATGTAGTAATAGGAAATTCTGGAAAGTAAAGGGAATAGTTTATCTTTAGATATTGTGTTTCTTAATACATGCAATTTGTACTACACTACAAACTATGTCGTGATTAGATAATGTCATGACACTCTAGAATAAACTATTCAGAATATTTAACTGAACAAATTATTTGAATTATACTAAAAATACATAAAAGCTTTCCCCTCAGGATAATCATTTACGCAGTGTACTATGATAACATCAAAATTTCTGCAAACAAATCATTCCTGAATCCAACTAGATCTACTAAAACAAAACAGAGAAAAATGAAAGTAGTTCAAAATTAGCCCCAAAGAAAGACCATTCCAAGCTAAAGGAGTAATTTTATCAAAACTTTGGTAGATGCAAATAAATTTCTCTGTGAGAAATTCTTTATCTATTACTGTTACAATCAGAGTTTCTGAATTGACAAAACCTTTGCCTTTCAAAATATTTATCTTACATCCTGCTGTTCTTTAATTATTATTCTGTTAGTTATAAAGCACAGACGGGTACAGAGCATTGTTGAAATGATTTATTTTTATGACAATTATATACCACTTAGGCTCTTATACTGAAATTGTTTGGACATTTTCATGTCAGCCATATGCCTCACTGTACCCACTGTATTTCAGTTAGCGAATTAAATTGTCAATATCAAGTATATTTGAATTTGCTTTACAGTCAAATGACCAGGGCTTTTGAGGTTTGTGAGTCCAAATGGTAACAGAAATATGCTGTTTTAACCACATTAAATAAGTGCATTGTGAAACAGGTGCATCAGCAGCAGCAGATGCAACTATGTTCCTTTCACTGGAAGACAACTCAGCTTGCTTTCCAGGGAACACTATCAATACATGTAAATAGATGTTCATGTTCTTAAAAACAAAAAAGCAAAGACACTTTTCAAATATGTAATCACTTATTACAAGATCAGAATTAGGCTAGATTTTTGCTGAACATCACATCCTGTCTTTGCACTTTTGCTAGCTTTAATTTGACATTATAAAAAAGTTTTTCAATACTGTCATTAGACTTTTTTAACACAGCTTATGAATTAAGTAATAAAACACACAGAATTATTTTAAGGCACTTAAAAAAGAATACATACATTTTTGCCCTTCTCCTGAACCCTCCTCTGCAGTGTAGGGTTCTGATTTAAAGTACATGTACTGTGCTTCTCCTCTGCTTTTGCCACTCTCATCGTATTCACTGTCTGTTCCAGAATCTTCTTCTGCTGTGTCCCAGGTTTCCTTCTTCCCCTGGTTGGCTTTTGATCTCCTACTACTTGTGATGCTGTGAGAGTCAAGTCCATTAGCCAGGGGGAGGGGGGCATTGTCCACGTTGCACAAAGTGTCACTGCTGTGGCTGGAGCTGAGGATGTCACTGTCCACTGAGCTTGTACTCCTGTCATTATTGACATCTGAGTCCGACCGCTCCTCGGACTGCAGATTTTCTGGATCAGAAATCTGAATTTGGTTTTCAAGTTCTCTGTTTTCTGCTGATGCTGAAGAGTCTATTTCATTTAAAGGCGACTCAATGTTTTCAAAATCACTGGCTTCTGTGCTTTTGCTGCTGTCTCCATTATCTCCCTCCTGCTGCTGCTGTTGCTGCAGGGACAAGCTTTTAAGTTTTTCAGTGCTTTCTTCCAAAATTGCCTCTACAGATTTCATATTACCTACAGGTCCTTTTACTCTCTCACAAGGTTCATCCAAGTTGCCAGCACCTCCACTAGACTTCTGATAAAGCGCTCGTCTAAGCTGCGATGCAGGAGCTTGCTCTGGCAATGAAACATACAGTCTGATTGTGTTTGCGTGGCGATCCAAAAGCTTCCACAACTGAGAGTCTGTATATGTCACGTGACGGTCTAAAGACTCTGAGCTTTCAATAAATACCTGAACAGAAAATAAGTGTTGTATCATGTGGTGTTATTTTAAATAAATGCAACAACAGCAAACACAGGATTGAGCACACATTAGAAATAATGCCATCGAGAAACATCACCTTTTATCAAAATGTTAAAATACATGCTTAGAAAAAGATAGACCAAGGAATCTGTAGTATACACACTACAGATAATGATTTCACTTTTCCTTGTTTTCATAAGCATATTAAGTTGGAGTGAACTGTAAGCAGACTGACCAGCTGCAGTAAACACTTTAGTTCAGAAGTGGATTCATAAATCACCGCATGTGCACCCTTCACCTGTGCATAGCACCAGCTGTGGTAGCAATGAGCCCCACCACTGCAGCAGACCACACCTTTATTTTCTAGTACAGTACCATAAGAAAGTTTTAAATGTATACATGTGCAAGCAGTAGTGCAATTTAAATGTCTCTCTTGCCTTTGTCAAAGGGCTCCCTGTTGTAGTAACAGTGATTGCGAAAGGGCTCTAAGGAACTGAATAACAACTCAGTGCCATTGTTTTGCCCAGCTATGAGCCATCAAAACCTTCCCTAATCTTTCTTCATCAAGAAGATTCAGCATTGAGCTTAAACTTCAGAGACAGAGGATGTGAAAATGTGCTAAAAGATGTACTATATCTACTGTAGTAAAAAAGGGCAATGTATACATTTAAAATGTTGAAGTTATTTGAGTACTAAGTTACTCTTTTTCTGAATGCATTACACAATTATTACTGGAAATACTTATTAGAAGTCTTTTCTGAAAAAATAATATAAATTGTCCAGGGGGGAACTTCATAGTGAAAACTACTGAATTTAAAATAGAAACCCACGAAAAACTTGCTTTTAGTTTTGGCATTTGTTTTTTGAGAAGTTTAATACTGAGAGCAGGTACAGTTGTTCAGGTGGGTTAGGAAACACATCCAGGCAGGCTTCATAGCAATCTATCTATATTTGTTTCCTAAGAATGCTTGACTTTTCACAGTCTTCATCATAAGGCTGTTAACCTCAGCATCATTTGAACCAGAGTAACAGCCAGATGTCTGATTCTCAATCCACTCTCTCTTACGTACACTTGGTTTCATATATAACCTAGAACATTCATCAGCACCACCATACCGGGCACATAAACCCCACACACTACAGCAAAATATGTGACAGTTATCCATTATCAATTCTATGCAGATACCCATGCCTTTTACAACACAACAGCTAAGTCTACAAATATAACAAATGAACAATTTAAAAACCAGAACATGTACCTTGTTGCTTCTAAAAAAGCCTTCGGCTTTCAGTGTTTTGCTGGAGACGTTCAGAAGACGCAGGTCATTGTAGCACCGTTCCAACACGACCCGCATGGTTTCAGAGGGCAGGTGCGTGGCCTAAAACAAGACATGGACAGGAAGATAACGTGCATTATACATACCTTCAAACACTGAAACATGTACTTCACTTCTGAGATTATTCACAGGGAAAGGAGAAGGTTTGTTTATCAACTTCTAAATTGCAAAAGACAACATGGGGGGAAACCTCCCAAACCTGTGCAGTCCCTGTGCCTTTCCTCCACCATTTGATATGTAGCAAGTGTCAATTTTTCCAAAAGGTCAGATGCATAAAATGGCCTGGCTTTGCAGAGAACTGGAAAATTGTTAATGACAATGGTCTTATCTTTAATGTATGAATCAAATGAAAAAAAAAAATATTCTCAAGCAACAGGTTTTGTGCAGTGTTCACTTAATTCTTAATTAGACTGAACTCAAATTGCTGTAATCATATTTTATAACAAATATTATGAAGTTACACCAACCACTGAATTATTTTACCCATAAATGAGCAAATTCAATCTCTGTCTTCCAATACAATGGAAGCAGTAACATCCCTTGGTTTAAAACCATGTAAAACTCAATTTGCATCTTAGTAACTAGTGGCTGCTGGGATGCAAAGGAGAGATTGTACAAAGAACGTGGGCAGCTTTGGATGTTAGATTTCAAATACTGAAGCCAGTAGGGGAAGTTACACTTTGGTTCAGTTGTATGGTAAGAGTTCACTAGTTCTGTCACCAGCTGGACTCTCAGTGAGGTTGTTCAAGCTATGAGGCAAAAAGAACATTATTTTGACTCTTCAGTTTTCCCACAAGTTTTTGTTCAGTAAGCTAGTAAGTAATATGGCCAGAGAGTGGCTGAGCTTGTGCAGAAGCTGGGATAGAACTCTGTATGGAAGCAAGAAGCAGACTGCTGCTTTCAGCAGGAAGGAGCAGATGGACATGCTCAACCGTAACACTGAACTGAACCCTGCTGGACAGAACTCAAAGCATGACCTGCAAAAGCTGCAGGCTCTTATTTTAGGTATGTAAATTATGACACATTTTCACAGTGACAATGAATGAAAACTCTTTAATACAAGTCCTTGAGGACTGTAAATTACCTTTGAAATTAGCTGTTTAAACTCTGAAACTGTTTGATTCAAATAAGCTCGCACACTTATTGGAGGAGCAACAGATTCAGTCTTCAGGTCGACTACATGAACCTTTACCATGACCTCTGCAGGGAGAAAAAAAAAGAAAACAAAGTCACATATATACACAGAGAACATTCAACAGGCAAAGAAAACACATATATGCTTGTCTGATGTAATGATTAAGGGGTTGCATTAAATACAAACAGTAAGAACTTGAAAAGCAGTCCAATTTCAGAATTACATTTTCCCATCACATTTAATGCCAAAAAAGAAAAAACCTTCCAGTTTGACAAATTTTAGTATACCTTAGACCTGCTTCAACTAGAAACAAGTAAGCAGCACAGCACACTATGTAGTTCTGAATAGTGACTTTGTAAAATTTAGTTTTTCTTCTTCCAACGCCTCATACTGAAGCTGTTTTACAGCTTTAGGCTTGTGCCATCACACAATATAGACAAGGATAGACTAAAATCATATATGTAATTACATGTCTTACCACCAGGTTTATAGCACTGGAAAATTTGGTCAGGCCTTCTTGTTTCCAACAGTAAATCAAACATGTACGTTGACTTGACACCTCCAAGTAACAAACCCATTGGAGTATCCTCCTCTCCTTCGTAGGAGCGCTCCAAGTAGTCATGAAACTCATCATATTTGACAAGGCGACAGCAGTCCAAGGGAACAGCCTCTTCCAAATCCATTAACTACAACATGCACACACAAAACCCCCCAAACACTTAGCAACAGCTTATTTGTGAGTTTAGCTTTTAACTTGCAAGCTAGAAATATCTCACTGTGTGTACAACCAGGAATCCCTTGCATTCACAACAGTCAATTTGGTTTTAGAAAACACATCATAGATATTATATAGACATGCAATATATATAGATGTTTCCAAATTCAAATAGAAGCCTGAATCAAAATGCAGAAAAGAGGGACTTTTGAAAAAGTATGTACACAAGCACATGAAGACAGGTTCCAAAAGTATTTTCGGAGGGCTACTTTGCCTATCACTTACACCAAATGGCATCTTAGAGGCCTGAGGAAGTCATAGCCACTAATTAGCCTCTGTGCATCTGAAGATGTTAACATATCCTAAATCTGAATCTGCCTTGCTGGTACTCTCACAGCCAAAACATATATGGCAAGAACCAAAGAGTACAAGTAGGTGAGCAAGAACTGATGTCTTGAACTTCTAGCTGTTTGTGGAAAGCAGAGATCAACAGATGCCTTGGTGTTCAATCATGCTACTGAATTAGCTACCCAGGAAGATTCTCAAGAACTCTGTTATTACCTATCTAATACAACATTTTTACTGCAATACAAATAAAAGTGTTCAGCATTCTTTCAACTTGCTGAGGCCATGGTGAGTCTAATAGCAGCTTTCACTCTCAGATTTAAAATAAGGGAATAGAAGATCATACTGCCTTTTAAAACGGCAGGCTGTATCATTCCAGTCAGCAATCAGCTGATGGCTTCTGGCAGAAAACTTGGTCAATAATGGCCAACTAGAACACCTTTAGAAAAAACAAAACAACCCCATCATATAGAACTTCCCAAGAACCAGCCCACAAAACCAACCCTCCAAAAAAAAACCATAGCAAACTCTCAAACACTCCCACAACATTAGAAATTTAAAATCTGAAGACACAGCAGAAAAAACTACATCTAACAATTAAACTATCCTGTTACGCACAGCATACCTTGTAAGCTATTTCCACAGCTTCCTTCAGTGTTCTGTCCTTATGAACTTCCAATTTGTTCTCCATCATTATTTGCTTTGTAGGATGCATGCAGAATAATTTAATCTATGAAATACAAGAGGAAGAAAAATGACCATGAAGGCATTTTCAAGTGTCTTTCCTATTAGAGTACATTTAAATTGAAAACCCCATATTCAAACAATCTAATATGAAATACACCTTTAGCTCTACTGCAGCTATGGCATGGCTCCCTTTCAGCTGGTTTTACAACTGCAGATAGAAAATGTCAAAGGCACACGAGGTGTATGTGTATAACTGAATCTTTCTCCAAGCTAGGGTACAGCTTCTATAACCAGAACATCGTGTAGCCATAGGCAGTGAGCAAATGCTCCAAAGCAAAATGCACATATGAGCAATTAATGCGAAATTCCTTTTTCACATAGACAGTTACACATTTTGCAATGAGAGAACTTCCTCATAAAACAATCACTTGATTCACAGATAGACCAGCTGACCGCCATGCTTGTAAGTCACTGAGGACCTGTTTTGTTTGCTCCTATTGAATCTAGGCTTGGAAAAAATTCTGCTCTTTCTGCTAAGTAACTATTTAAAATCAGTTTAAGAAACACCATTGCACAAAGTCAAGGGTCTCAATATGAAACAATTTAACAGTACAAAACACCCAACTTGCAGCATTACACATTCTTTGGAATTAATTTTGCTGAAAATAAGTGATGCCGGATTAACTAGTTTTGGTTTGGTTTTAATACCAATTCAAATCTACATGCAACACATGAACTCAACAAAAATGTCTGGTGAATACCTCTAACAGATGCCTGCAGTATGTACAGGTTTACAACAGGTGTGCAATTAATTTAAAAGAATTGTTAGTACAAACATTTAACACAAAGGAGTCCTTGTATTGTAGTAAAAACCATTGTTTACTGAGGAAACATTTCCCACTAGCAATGTATTGTTACTCAGTCCAGGAGAAATTCTAACCTTGCATGTGTTGCGTTCAATTTCACGTTGCCTCTTTTCTTGTTCTTCTAATTCTCTCTCTTTCTGTACCAATTGTTTAATGTGCTCTGGATATTCATGTGCCTCAAGAAACTCTGCCAGTAAAAACAAAGCAATAGTTTAAGAAAATACAGTTTTTCCACAGCAGGCAACACCTTAGGCATTATATGTATACTTGAGTTATCTTTCTTGGCTTTTCACCCCTTTCTTTTTTCCACACGAATTTCCCACTATACTATGACCTGTTCGCTTTTTCATTATTTAAATTAAACAGAAATCAGTCTCTTATTCCCCTTACTTATGTTATCAGCAACACAGGAAGTGATAGTAGCAAAAGATTCCAGTACCAGTACGCAAAGCTTTGCTGTTGTAAAGAAATACACTAAGACTGATGACTGCACTTGATCCTGTTTTTACAATAAATGTAAATACTCCTCTAGAAAGAGAATTAGTTGATAATAAAAGTCTCAAGATATCATCTGTATTGTGATAAAATAAATATTGCACTTCATGCAGATTAGTGTACTTCATGACATTGTTTCATAACAAGAAGCAAAATCATAACATGCAACATTTAAGTTTAAAAAAACCCAACTTCTGCAAATACAGCTGTCCAACTTACTTGCATTTCTTGTTGGATCTTTCAGTCTATATATCAGCATGTAAGCATTTGTAGAGCTGGGGGAAGAGAATAGAAAGCTGAATTTATCACTCAGGAGACAATACTGGCTTCAGAAGCTGCTTTGGTTTTTTTATCTTTCAGTAAGGAGCTATGTCATATCTATCTTACACTAACCAAGAAGGATTTTCAACAATAAATATCACATTATTTTAATGATCTGAAACAGCAGTCAGGGTAGTTTTTACAACCATCTGAAGCACCTACTACTAATTTTAAAGTAACATGTTAAGCACATGCACCTCAGCCATTCATTTGATTACACTAGAACACTACCGGAAAGAAAAGTAACATTACAGTACTACTAACCTAGCAAAAGCACTGGAATAATAGCCTCTGCTTCCAGAAGATCCTCCATATGTTTTCTTAATATCTTCCTGAGTTATCTATTAGAAAATCAATGTAATGATTATTTGAGAAACTTGCACTAATCAAGATGCATTTATTCTCACTAGGACACATGGCATTGCACAACACACTGTATTAATAACTCCAATTTTTAAAATATTTCTCTTTATTTGCTGACTTCCAAAAACAATTTCAAAGTGACCTGCTTCTCCATTTTACAATGAATGTAAACATACTTTTTTATTTTTTAAACTAGGATCTCCTTAGAGAAAAATATACAGGTTCTTGATTGCAATAACACCTACGGATGACGCCTGGAACACCTGCATCAGCTGGACAGGTTCAGTAGCACAGTCTGGGCTGTAACAGATCTACAAATAGACTTCTCTAAGCAAGAAATGTTCTTCACATCTACAGAAGGCAGAATTCTAAATCCAGCTTGGCCTGTACATGAATAAAGGCTTCTTTATGAATCATCCCACCTTCATTGCCAAGAAGAAACACTCCTTCCCCCACCACCCAAAAATACATAGATAAATAAATAAAAAAACTCCAAACCCCTAGAAATCAGTTAAGCTAATGAGTGAAACATATGTATATGGCAGGCCATTAGGACGAGAGGATGAAATCAAGTAAATACTTGAAATACATATAATGAAGCTGGTTTTATGTGCAGCTAAGTGGAAAACCACAAAACAGAAACTTATTGGTTCATTTGGGAGTAGAAAAGATAACTAAAAATACTATTTTTACCTTGCTAACATGCTGATCATTGAAGCTGTACCACTGATCATCACTAAAAGATTTTATACAGGCATAATAATGGCCACCAGCAGCACTTCCAGAATGAACCATGACAGAAAAGAGCTCATACAGTAAAGAACTCTGTGGAGAGAAGAAAAAGCTGTGATATGTATCCAGTAAAGAAAAGTTAAGCAAATGGTTATTCAAAAAAGTTTTAAAACAAGGACACAAATCCAGATATGTAAATAGTTGGATGCAAAGAGTGGATCTGTGTAATAGAAATTAATTAATGTAATAGGCACTGAACAAAACTAGAGCTCTGATACGCTAAACTTTATACAGGAGTTTGTAGCTGCAAAGCTTAGGCCTATTTGCAATCACCCTTCTCCACACCTGCTGTCATACACTTTTTCTTCATAGACAAATGGATGGAAATACAGAGCACTAAGGACATGCCTTCAGTGTTGCATATAAATTAAAAAATAAAACTGAACCATACTGACTCACAGGTGTTACAAGGATATTTTTAGACTATGTAGAAGAAACACTTTATATTCTCAGCATATCCTACATCCCTTATTAAAATAGCCAAACCAAAAAGCTTGGCTTGACAGCTTGTTTGCCTTGAGAACAAGTAGTATGAAACAACTGGCCAAAGCTACTGTCAATACTCGGACATCCCACCTGCATTACAGACATATTAAAATATTCTGGTCTTGTTCCAGT
Source organism: Dicrurus megarhynchus (assembly GCA_013399195.1). Lineage (NCBI taxonomy): Eukaryota > Metazoa > Chordata > Aves > Passeriformes > Dicruridae > Dicrurus > Dicrurus megarhynchus. The sequence goes on from VXAD01010362.1 coordinate 569,104, forward strand.
CAAGTGACTGGAATTCATTTTTTCATTATTTCCAACTAAGACTGACAGTATTCAGAACACATACCAAAAAAACCCTCTCTCAAATAGTTCAAGTTAAAAAGAAACAGGGCCAGATGTGGACATTAACATGCAAGTCAGCCTTTAAAACTCTCACTTTATGGAAGTACCAGCTGTAGACAAACAGCTTCCTAACAAGGCTGAATAAAGGCTATTGGCCTAATTTCAAATGAGTTCACTGAACAATACATGAAGTACATATTGCAGACATTACCATAAAATTCAAGATTTTTGATGAATTTTGTACTGCCAAGAAAAGTCAACCAAGTTTATCAGCGATCTCTACCAACCTTTATGTCCCACAGCAGGATGACTGCTATCCTGGACTGCCTTTCTGTTAAATTCCTTTATTTTAAGATGACTGAAGGAATATTTAACATTTAGACCTTGGTCTCATCTATACCACCGAGCAAAACCTTCCAATACTCTCTTACTAAGCTGCAAGATGCTTTTGCAACTAAATCTAGTAGGCCACAAAGTAAAAACACTGCTCACAAGACAAAACGGGTCTTCAATTTATGGGTCTGCTGCCAAAACAAGTTACCTGGAAATTCTCTGACAAGCTGGGAAGACTTTTACTCTCAGGTGACCTCCAAACCAGTTAAGTTCTTTCCTTTGTTGTAGTGTCAATTTTTGAAAATTTAAATAAACTCACACACTCTTAACCTCTCACCCCACATTCAATGTCAGAATTGATTATATTTTTATCATTTACATTTGTGGGGGGTTGAACCTGGCCAAGAACAAAGCACCTCTCCAGCCAGTCAATCACTACCCCCCTCAAGTGGATTGGTGGAGAAAATCAGAGGAGCAAAAGTGGTAACACTTGTGGTTAGAGACAGTGACAGTTTAATAAATGAAGGAAACACACACAAAAACATTAATAGTTCAGTGATGCAAAGGCATTACTCAGCACCCCCCACCAGCAGACCAATTCCCAGCCAGACTCTGAGCAACAGCTACTTTGGAAAGCCCCCAGTTTTTACTGTTGAGCATGATGCTGCCCAGCAGGGAATATGGCAGGGAATATCCTTCTGGTGAATCCAGTCAGCCTTGCAAGCTACGTCCCTCCTCCCAGCCTCTTGCCACCCTTTTAACACCCCAGTGTTAAACACACCTTTTCACTGCCAGCTTTAGAGATCCTCTCTGCTGCACTGTTGCTTTCAAGACAGATTCCTTCATCAACTCCATCATCATTAGAAAAATCATTGCTCATCTGATCACTGTGACAACTGCCTTCATTTTCAGCTCCACTATCAGTGCAACTCTCAGTCTGAGGAGACTTCTTCAAAATAAGACATACATACTAACATTATACAACATTGAAAATTACATGGAGTAAGAAAGAACTGTGTTTGTGAAATGAAAAAAACCCCACTCTATGAAACAATTAAATTCCTCAAAAAACTAGAGACCTCTGCAATTCAGCAGCAAGAACAGACTTGGTTCTGTTGGTGTCTTCAGTCCACCTCTTCAACCAGTATCCCTGGGTTTTGTTTACAACTGAATGGTAATTAGCAGCTTTCAGACTTGGCAAGGTTGTATTTGTTACTAGCCTATTCCATGCACTAGTTAATTCAGTCCCTGGAAGTCTAACATCAAATAACAAACCTGTTGTAACACGGCCCTGCTCATCAGAACTGACTGAAAATATTTTCAATCACAATCAAAGATTTCTTTTTTTCCATTTCAACTCACTGGACCGAGCCAAGATATTACAGTAAGACTGATTACTATGAATGCAGCTCACTCACTATATTCATCTCTTACCTGATTCTCTTGCCTCTGGATAATTGTTTTGATTTTCTGACAGTTGTTAATTTTATCTGAGTTCTATTCTGCCAGATCAATCTTCATTGTCATTTATCCCACTCACCCAGTGACACTTTGAGACATATCAAACTGTCTACATGGCATCTTTCCTAAGACAAAGGTTTGTACAGAGCCAGAAAAGCCTTTCCATATGCACATCCAGGCTGTATTTCTCTTATACCAGTGCAAGTCAACATATGTTTTCAGGAATGAAATTTGAGGAATAACATTGGTCTTCAATGCAAAACACACAGTAAACACTTCTTGGTGAATGTAATTGCACAACACGAATTTTGGTCAAAACCAGAAAAGTAAAAAGGTGGAAGATGGATGGGAAAAAATATAATTTTTAATATCTTATTTCTACAGTATACACTACATGGTGAATCAGAAGGAAGGAATTCATCACTAATGATTTCTGGGCTAACTTCAGTATTCAGAGTTTTGAAACTTTACATCACCTCTTATGACCAACACAGACTCAGACACAAGTTTCAGAAAAGTCTTCCATTCTGGAATTGCAGTATATACGTAGAAGCCCTGAAATTCATGTCTTTAAATCAGTTGAGTGAAGATGTAAGAAATCTGAAACAGCTTCTTTATGGAAGCAGGAACCCCAAGTAAAGAGAACATACACTTCCTTTGCAATATCAAAAAAAAAAAAGAAATCCACATGGACAGATTTAAAATCTTCAAATTATAACAGCAGCATGGCTAAAGAACATTTTATGTAGACGAATAATGTTGTTAAAATGGGTTTATAAGACTGGAATTTTGATTTTCTTAATGAGAAATTTCAAGGAAGTTAAATGCTTTTCTCTGAAACCAAATACTTTACCTCATCTTCAACATCAATAAAGACACTCATGTCCAGCTCCTCTGGAAAAGTCATGCGATCATTGAGTTTAATTCTGTGCATAGTGGTATAATCGAAGTCAAATCTCTTCAGCTGTAATGTCAGCAGGTACGGAAAATGCAAGAACCGCAGACCCTAAATGAAACAAGGACAAGATTATGCTCCTGTTATCAGGATTGGAATTTATTAAAAGGAATTTTTGCAAATAATTTGACCAGTCTTTACCTTCCTTGCATCACATTTCTTCTTACATCGCTCACAAAAGTACTGATTTGGGCCATCAAGGATCTCAGGTTGAATGAAAGCATGCAGTGCTTCTTCCTAAGAATAAAAACATGTTACGCCATTTTTAGAGTGTTTACTACGCAGGTATAAATTTACAATGAGATTGCAAACACATACAAATACTTCAGTTAAATCTACCACCAAAATTTGATTGACAAACTTTTGTACAGACACAATAGTCACATAAACATGACCAGAAATCAATCTTTCTACCCAGCCCAAGGTAAACAGTAAAACCACAATTACTGTTAACTGTATCTCGTTCAGTATTTGATGAATCCCAATTGTCTTTGTTTTTAATTTAAATTACATTTACCCCTGTTATCTTGCACATCACATTTTGTCACGTCTGTAGAGTCATCTGTTGTGAAAATGAGATTATTTTTTAACACTGCTTTGGCCCTGTTCTCCCAGAGTTTTGAGATAGTTCTTCTGCATTCCTGAAGAGTTTTTCTAAGAGAGCCTATCCAATATTTACAGGGGTAAAGAGGAAGTGGCAGAAAAAAAAATGTTACTCAGTTCCTCAATGCCCTGCATGAAGACAGCCTTAGTCCTGTTTTACGAAGGGTCTTAGGAAACTACAATTTCTAAGTGAAAGCTGGGGAAAGGGCGAAGGGGAGAGTACTTGAGTTTTGCTCCCAAAGGAGTGAGAATCAGATATGGCCATCTCCTATAAAGACTGAAGTAGTTTCCTAGCTAAACCTTATGAGGCAACTAAGCAATAACCGGAATTTTGTCTTCTGACAGCTACCTAGTTTGGGGTAGTTCAAAAAACCCCAAAAGTTCTGTCACTAATGCTTACATCCAGGACTTCAATGATTTCTACTTTGCTCCTCACTACAGCAAACAATACTCAAAATACAACCAAATTGATCATTACTCCTCTCCCTAACACAAATTGCGGCAATGACACTGCACATTAAGGTGTAAATACTTGAGAATAAACCGGTTCAAACAGAATTCACTAAGAATATTGAGATGGGTTCACTGAAGAATTTTACCCAGAGATTTTTATAGTTAAAACCTATAACCCTTGCACGCCAATAGGCTCTGGGTTTCTGAACTCCAAGGGGAAGCCAAAGTTCTATGTTCACCCATGGAGGTGAAAATAAACACAACTTGCACAGAAACGACGTTTTCAAAATCATGCTCTCTTAATGAAGGGCTATGGCTGCTCCCCTAAAGTGTGAATAAGTAAGAAGGGGCTTAACAGCACAGAGTAAACTCACCAGTCATAACACGGCTGGCAAAGAACTTAAGACTGGTATCTGAATCGTGTTGTTTGGCAAGTCCCACTTTGGGAACAAATGAAGGATTTGCCAAGTTCTTCACAAAAGTCCCCAATTCTTCCCCTCTCCCTTCTTTCTTTTCAAGAACGGAGGCAAGCAGCAAGAACAACAAAGCAAATATTTTACAAAAGCTCTGTTGCTGCTCTAGGAGTAAGGACTTTTAAAAAAGGACCCTATTCCAGGTGACAACTTTTCACAAATGAAAAACCTGCCAAACTCCATAGAGCAACTGTACAATGAATGCAGTCATCTCAATTTCCCATTTTTGACCCAGCCAGAAAGGCCTTTGAACAGCCCTGAAATCACAGCTCTTGGGCAGAGACTCTCTAGACATGTGAAAACCTTTTAGAGTCTGAATTGAACTGCTGTCTAAGTCTTTACTTCATAAATGCTACAGAGGCTGAGTTGCTTTTTACTCCAGGGCCACAAACACCTAATGTTTTGTAAGATTATCGACTGAAATGTGGGATATCTCATTCTAAAATGTAAGAAAAAAGACTAAACAAGTTAGAACCTGCTTTAAAACAAAGCAGAAGAAATGCATTACTGTATTTTGACTACTATTCAGAATTATTTCAGGGAAAGCAAAAGAGTTAATGGCCAACACAGAAAACATGAATCAGAAAACATCCCATAATGACATAATAATCACAGTGACAGAACTCTCTCTTACGAGCCAAATGGCAGTTAAGGCAAGAAAAATGTATTTCAAGTGTAAGAAAAAAGTTGCAGCTCATGTATCAACATGAATATAAATGGGAATATATGAAGGATGGGACATAAATGATTGTGTAATGCTTATGCAGCCTCACGTGATGTGCAATTTAACAAGGAAACACCCTATAAATTTTTACATAAGGCAAGAAGTGATGATGCTTTAGACCCCTGAGAAGGCAATGAAGTATTACTACATCATTTGTGAGGTTTCACTGCTTACCACACATATTGAGCTGTGCTTTGAAAGGCCTGATGAAAACTTTTGGGACCTCCATTACTTTTGAGCTATATAAATAGCCACATATTTTTCAATCCTTGGACAATGACCATTGCTGTTCCCCAGGCTTACTCTTTTGCCTCCTACGCAATCTTTACACGCAGGCTAGTTCTGCTGATTAGGATGTTTCTTAATACAATTCCTATTCTAGTGCAGTTCACTACTCTCTACTCTGACAGTTTCCCCAGCAAAACCAGTGACAAAGCTACTAAGCTGCACAACCTATCACACCACACACCCCCAGCCCTGCAGCACCACCAGAAGACAGTGTTACCCTAGAAGTTATCTTCAAAGTGGCAACTGTTCTCTAGCCTTGGAGTTACTAAGCATTTCCAACATTCCCTACACACACACTTCAAAATAAACCATAAATTATCAAGCTACAGATCAGGATGACAAAAGCTATTTAAACTTCTTTCTAGTTCAAAGAATCAAAAGAACAATACAGGCTGAAAGAAATTTCTGGAGATCATCTGATCCTAATCGCTTGCTCAAATCAGGTCCAACTTCAAGCACATTGCTCAGAGCCTTGTCCAGCCAAGTTCTGAGTGTATCCAGTTTTTAATATTCTGATGAGATTCCTATCACTTAGAACACTAAAATGCTGAAACAATTCAACCTAATTATTGTCTGGCTCAAGAGAGGCACTTCAGACAACCTTCCCTCCATAAAAATGCATTATGATCTAGTCAGTAGTTTGACAGGTACCATACTGCAAGCATTCGTAAGTGTGTACATTTGTAAAACCTGTGAATTGGAGCAGTAGAACCTTTCTGAAAACTTACACAACAAATGGCATTTAGGCAAAACTGCTCTTGGAAAAAACTAGAAACTAACTGCCATCTCAGATTTTCAGAGCTCATCAGTTTTCCCATGTTCAAAGAGTATGTTCAACGAAAAATACAAGACCTCCTTGTTACTAATCTAGCTTAAAAAAAAAAAAGAATTATCACATCATCCATATTCTCCCTTCAATGGTTTGGCAAGGACACCACAAAGTTCAGATAAAGCACAAATTAATTTCTGCCTGAAAAAATAACTACTTGTACATATACTTACACTCTCAAAAGAAAGGCTATCGTACAAAAGATCTGGAAAATTAACAAACTTAACAAAACACAACTGCATTTGCTACACTTCCAGAATACTTGTATCATTACTGGTTTTCTGGTATTACAAATCAACTCTCACTGTTTTCTAGTAACATAATTTCAGCATCACTATGAGTTCCCAGTTGCATCTACCTTTCTCTCAGCTGTTCATCCTGCAAAATATTTTTTTTACTGCAAAACATTTCAGCTTATGCCTAATGCTGTTAATCTATACAAAAGACACTAGTATCTATGAAAATCAGAATGTGAATTGTTGCTCCTGTTTACCTCCCTGAAATAAGCTAGATGTTTTTATGCCTAGATTTCTACTGACCTCAAGAAAAGCCTGATTCTGGGTTTTTTTGACACCATACCCTTGAACAATGCAGATTGCATAAGTACTTTTTCAGAAACCATCTTGAGTTACACACTGACAACATATTAGTGCCCCAGAGGTTGTAGCTAAGCTGTCTTCCTACATGAAGTTGGGGGATAGAGTGGGGAATCAGAAAGAAAAATTCCAAATGCAAACCTTAAGACCACACTGAAGAATTTCAGGATTAGCTCATATTAGGAAATAAAGAAAGCATGACATTATCCTTCCCAGTTCTTCAATGTCCCCATGTATTGAGAAGTAACACACATATAAATTAATGCAACATTTCAAGTATCTACATTTCTTTGGTAGTACACAATGTCAAACAGTGGGATAACACTCTTTAAATGGCATTCTACAGATTAACCTTACTTAAGGCTCATCCATCCATTCTCTCTCATTAGAAAGTAATGGAAAATCACTTACCTCTAACTAGAGTTCTTTGAAGGTAGTATCCTCCTTAGATCCCCTATCTTGGGTTGTGTCGCCTGCTGCAAGTTCCCTCAGGAGCTGACTAGCAAGGTCTAAAAAGTTTTACATTCCCTTCTATAAGCCCTATTAGCGCATGTGTGAAGTTTTTGATTTCTCACTCAGACCCTTTTACCTACACCTACTAAATCACCATCATCTATGGATCAATGGAGGATACTACCTTCAGAGAATTCCATTTAGAAACAGGCGATTTTTCCCTTCTCCAAAAGCAAGTATCCTCCATATCTCCCCACTGCTGAAGACTACAAAACTAAAAATTATATCTGCTATCAATCATACAAATGCAGGGAGGAGAATCAACTGAACGTAATCAGAGTATGAATTGAAAAAGCTCAAAAATTGAAGCATCAATACAAGTTGCAACCATGTAACTTTGTGTAACAAAAATCTTAAAACTATTTTCCTCAGTGTAGTAAACCCCGTAAATACTGACTGACAGGAAAAATATCAAATACTATTAAAAGTAATCTGATATTTCAGTCCTTATTTGTTCAAGTTTTCTGTTTTTACAAATAGACAAAGTCTTTTTTTAGCATTGCACGACAGACTTGTCCACTAAAGAAAAAAAATTTTCCATTTGAGACACATGTACAATGCATTGTTAAATGCAGAATTAAATTACATGAACTGAATAGTTTTCATTACTTTTAATAGATCATAAAAATCTAATTACTGAATAAAAATTCCAACAAATAAAATTTAGTTCAGGGAATATTGCTAGAAATTAGTGTTAAAAGGTGAAAAGGGAAGCCATCTGTATAAAATACCAATCTGTATTAAGACAGCTTCAATTAGCTGGATAGTTCCAGAAAATTTCAATGCAATCTTAGTCCTTTGAATTCTTTCTAACTTGAATCTGTTTTCCAAGATCAATGTCCCCTATCTTTACTACTTCTCAAGATTGGTATTTAAAGTTTCAAAGTATGAAGTACTTTGAAGCTACACTGCAGTTTAAATTAATTCTAACAATGCTTAACAGAATTATTGTTAAGAATTACAGACTATTAGTGCTTTAAAAATATTGCCAGCACACTAAATACAGAAGGAAAAATACTTAATATATAATAAACTAGTCAATTATACAAGTGCTTGTTTAGAACAACCTTTACTGAAAGACTTGTTTGATTTAATCTTATTCTTTCTCATAATTCCATCCATAGCACAGGCATCCTAAGCCACAACTGTGGAATTTCACAGTTTGTAATCTTTTTTTTTCCAGGAGGGTGGAAAAAAATAAAACAAAAGAACTTCCACAGCTTTACTAAGTAATAGATATGCTTGCCAGCATCAGTAAAGCTGGAGCAAAGTGACCATGAACACGGATGTGTAACAGGATTTTTGAATCATCATCAAATTGATTATTAAAAGGATATGGTATTTAAGAAGTGAACTTTAAAAAGCACAGCAACAACATAGCAATTAAAGTAAAAAATTTATGTCAATGTTCTGTTCTTTCACTAAGACTTTCAACAACGCTATGAAAATTTAGCAGATGTGCCAATAAAAAGAACAACCCAAATAAAACTTTGTGATCTCATAAAAATCTCTCAAGTAAATGCTGAAGATTTTATCAGGAAGAAAATAATTGATTACTGCAGCCCTAAGGCAACAAAGTTGCATTTCCCCTCCCCTTATACATGCACCAGTAGGACTCATTGAAGGGCAAAAGAAAAAAAAACCAAAACAAAAAATAAACCAAAAAGCCAAAAAAAAAAGAAAAATCTTCTAGAACTTGCTAGCTGGTTCACTGCACAAAGACGAACACCCCAAGATGGAGTATCTAGGATGATACTTACCACGGAACCAATTAAACCACTGTGGCATTATGTATTCTATGTGTGTATGGATGCACTATTAGGCAGCATAATAGTACACACCACGCTAGCAAACGCCTGGCTGGAGCCATAGGGCCGGATGACCAAAGGGATATCCAGGTAAGTGTCGATTCTCCAGCCTTCATAGCCACACTCTAGACATCTCACATAGTCCTTCAGTTTGCCTTGATACAGTTGATTTATAAGATCAGCCTGAAAGAAACAGATTCAGCAACAGAGATTTTTTAAAAATGACCAATACCATATTTCTTCAGTTTTATAAGAAAATACCTTTTTGTTAATTAAGTCTTAATTTACAGGCTACATGTTTAAAATACCATTCCCCAGCAGGACATCCATCTCCTGATTTCTAATTTTCCCCTGCCCATAACATGTATCAAATGAGCTTCTCAAATCATGTTACATAAGCTTCAGTGTCCCTAACAGTCACATCTTAAGAGTGACTACAAAAGCACCAAATTGAAGTTTTCAACAAGCCTGATCTTGCAGACATGGTTAACAGACTGACCCTGCAGTCCTTTTCTGTCTCCAGAGACAATTTACCAATTACTCCTATTTACCAAACTACAAATCTCAAAAATGGCCTGCAAGCTGGCCATTTATCAGAATGTATCATGTGCCATGAATATTCCTGACCTTCTCCTGCATTAAGAAGGGAGAGCTTGAGCTTCAAGAGGCCACAACAAAGCCTAATAAATACAGACAGCAAGGAAGTTATTGTGGGAGTTACACAATCCCTTTCTGTGCTTCAAATAAAGACTGAGTATCCAGAGTGCAGAATATTCCACTTTTAACTGGGGAAGAAAAACAGATGCAACACGCTCTTGAAAGTCACACATCACAGTAGCTTAACTATTACATCAAACAAGAAAACTGAAAACTCCCACAGATTTTCAATAAGCTGGTATTTAAATTTTAGTAAATTTTTATAATCATCTTTAGAAAAACCAACAAACCCCCACAATACTACACCACTGAATGAAGACAGTTTTTCCAGGCTTACCTGCTCCGTTTGCTTCCATTTTTGCTCCAAAGCATCAAACATGACTCTACAAAGCTCCTGTACATCATGCTGCTGCCACGCTGTTAGAAATTGAAATTATTATTAATTAAAACAAGAGATGTTATCAGTCCCAATACTGACTGTAGCCTGAGAATGCTTCCTAAAAAACTACTCATTTTTTAAGTCTATACCTACATTATTCACTACTGGGCCAGTGTTCAATTCCACAGGCAGCTGCCTCTCAATGTAAGTCAGAAAAATAAGCAGCGAGCTTGCTCACAATGTTTATGCATAAACAAGAACTGTATACATAAGCAAGAATATGTGAAAAATACAGAACTGCTAATGTACACTGTTATCAAATAAACTGCTTCTGATTTCTGTCCCACTTCATGCTGATTCTCCAAAACCCAACTCCCAACTCCTTATCATCATGTGATAATGGAAAAACCAACAGGTTATGGGGCAAAATTACACCACACAAGTGTAAAAAAGACAAATAGAGTGTTTAATTTGAAGTAGACAATAATATGGGTAATTCCATAAACACGACATGGGCATTTGACATTTGTGATTCAAAACAGAAGCAAGTTTCCTATAAAGGATTACTTTTTTAGAAACAATTAACATGTGTAATGACACTTTAATTACAAAAATTTAACACTTTTAACTTGAACAGCCTAAAATGCACAGATGCCATTTCTTTAAAGATCAGACACACCCCACAACAAAGTATCCATGTAGGCTATTTTGTTTCGATTGAAAAGATGATTCTATTAATTACTTATAATTATGCTGGTATTTTCCGCCACGAACAGCAGTTTAGCCCGTAGCAGGCAGCAGCTGAAGCAAATCAGACCAGTTTAATAGCTGCACATTACCTTCACTACTATCCCATCCAAAACTCCGTGTGACATCTGTTGTTTCAATTGCCCTTTTTTTGCTGGTCTGAAGTAAAACAAACAGTCTTTGAAGCTGGTAGGGGATACTCCTCTCAGGATCCTCTTCAGATTCTTCAAATTCCCACCTATTTGCAACACAAGATTTTTGACAATTAAAAATCCTTTGAAAACATTACTCAGAAAGGCACGGAATCAACATTTACTACATTTCAGGTCATCTGCCACGTCACTGCAGCTCTGTTTCTTGGGAGAAGTCAAACGCAGTAGCTTTCCATTTCTGCAGTAAATGGCAATGATACTCTTTAACTGTATAAACATAAAAACAAATAAAAATTTTGAAGCCATTCACTGCACAGACATGAACTGCACTTAGCATCAAATTTAAGTTTGATGTTTTCAAGATTCTTTAAAAAGCTCATCCATGCCACAATCAGTAATTTATATGTTACTGAAAATCTGAAGCTTTTAAGCAGATACAATTTATAAGTCTGTCCAGCTTGACTTCAATTATGATTTCCAGTATTCAAACAAGGAAATTTTGACAGGAGAAATTCCAAAGGGTCTCCTATCAATATGTACCAGCACAAATTTAAGAAGTTTTTGATTCTATATACTCACTTATACAATGCATTTCTAAATTCAGGAGTCATGAAAAGTGTTTGCAGAAGGCTGTTCAAGTAGCAAGTCATTGCTTGATTTACCAGCCCCACATAACCTAAAAATACGAGAATAATGAGATGGGAATAATGCAAAAAGATGGCAAATCACTTCAAGAGTTAAAACATTTGACAAGAAAACAATTCCGTGATAGTTCAAGAACTGCATTCATCTGTTGTTATCTACACTTTAAAAATTGAGGGAATGTTACAATTTCTGAGAGCAATAAAGAATAATAGTTTACAAAACAGAAATAATTCTCCTGAATGACATGAATCTGGATTTTGATGACAACAGCAAGTAATATTTAATGCTGAATACTACACCAAGGGGGATATAGGTAACTAAAAATATTTTAATAGCAGATTTAAATATTTTACAGAATAAACTAGAATTTTCTAAGGACCAATTGTTTATCAGCTTACTTACTGCCTGATGTCAGCTAAAAGTACCTCAGTAATAATGTTAACATAATTTGTATCTGCACTGGTTTTACTATTGTCTTAGAATTAGAGATAAAAAATATGAATCTCAAGTGCCCATACAACACTACTATTCTAAACCCTTCCCCCTTAAATAACTAATTAAAAAAACTAATTAAGCTACTATAACTCTGTCATTTTTCCTAGCTGAAAATGAAATTATTTATTTATATTAATCTAACCTGTAATTTTAAGATTTTCTCCAAAATATATAATACTAGCAACAACTGATAAGCAAGGAGCATATACTAAAGCATAGTATAATAAAGAAATTAAATATGCCTATTTATACTCTGAAACTATTGAAAAAAAACCCATTATCTCAGTACCATACTAGTAATGAAAAGGCAGCTACTCCACACTCTTCTGTGAAGAGACTGAGTCAAAACATTTGTAGGTTATTTATTACTCTATACTGTATAAATCATCTTTTCAGTTATATTAAACAAAAAATAGGTCTCAAGTAAGGAAAGGATGGAATACAGTTCTTCCATTTCTAAAGTGATGTGAGAATATCATAAAAAACATGATAAAAAATGTAGTAGTGATGTGGGTATTTTTAAAATAAATTGCAATTTATTAAAAAAAAAAATCCTGAGGTGCTGCTATTTGAAAATGTGCTAAAATAATTACAAATTAGCATTGCCTTTTCAAGAGATAACACGATACCTGTATCTGATTTACTCAGGACTGAAGAATAAGAATAGCTTTGACTGACATAGTCATTGGTACATCCAATAGAGCCTTCTCTTGGAAGGGGGCCTATAAATCTCTCCTGTGCACTGTCATCTGTTGTAGCTGACTCCTCCTGAAAACATAAACACACCCATTTCATGCAAAAGTTAGACAATACATTTTTACTGAAGTACCTATGAGTTTTACCTTTCTCTCATGGCTAAGAAATCAATTTTGCTAGGCACATCACACAATTTTTTCAAAACTGCAGATACAAAGTGTAACTTCAGTTTTGCCCTCCAAATTCTCAACCCCTTGTCACATTGTTCTTAGCACTGGCAGAAGGAAAGGTCTTTGGAAATACTGCATAACCAAACACAGTATTATAATGCACACAACAAGCAAGTTTGCAATTTAGCATCTCCTGTGTCCCAAGTTTTCTGCACTGAAATACAGAATAAGATTTTTTCCAGACACATAAATTTCAGTCCATTACTCTTTCAGAATCATCCTTAAATTCTGATCTTGAGCACAAATATTTACACATAGGTTTTTCTCCCTTTTTCAGATAATTAAACTCCACAACAAAGGCTAAGTAGGCCAGCATTATGCTGATACAAAAGCTGAGTAATAAACCTTAATACATCACTAGTCTATCCAATCATTGATTTAAATATATTGCAGTTGTGTGTATCATATATATGAGAAATAGAAAATTTCAAAAAATTTGTTATGACAAACGTTATATATGAAGTTTTGTTTTATTGGTTTTTGCACATTTTGATTGTTCCAAGGAGTTAATTAGTTCAAGTGGATAATTAAGAGGATCTATTTTAATTGTGATGTTGAAAGCTATACTTTTTGAAAGTTATCTCTAAAAGCCTACTGTCTATAATGTTTAGTGTTTTTGAACCAGTTTTTACAGGATTCAAGCCATACATAAGTTGTGTCCTTCAAAAGATATTTAAAATCCCAAAATGTTCAGTTTTATACCCTCCAGGTTATTGTACCCTTTGTTCTCAGTGTCACCCCTGTGGATTTGTTGGATTTTTTAATGCTCTTGAATGTGTTTAATCATTAGTTTTGTATTTTAAGGGGGATTTCTAAGATCTCTAAAGGCAGCTTCGAACTGCCACTTTCCAGCC
>VXAD01010362.1:583095-649666 GCA_013399195.1 Dicrurus megarhynchus
TTTTTTTTTTTTCCTTTTATGACAACAAACAGCAGCTTCTAGCAACGTTGCCAACTCTTCTTTTATATATATATATACACACACACATTTATTTTTCCATAAAGGTAAATGTGGAAGCAGGTAACTGCTGTTGATACAGAGCTGCCATTTCGGGGAATTCTGCCGGAAGGTCAAACAGCCAGAGGAAAGGGATTGGATATATGATTAAATAGGTATTGTTAAGACTTATCTCTGAATGTATCAAAGATTAATTAATTATATACCATAGAAAATTACTTACAGCAAATATCACATAAATATATGACAAGCATGAATAGAGTGACAGCAAATCATTACTAATGGAATTGGTCCCACTCAGGGGAAACATAAATGTAGATGTAAATATAGTCAAAGTCTGTTGAGAAGGTTCCCAGAGAAGCTTATTATGAAATACTCAGCCCAGTTTTATTTCATTTTCTGACCTTACACAAGCACTACAAAGAACACACACCTCTCCCCCCAACACTATGGCTTATGTAGCTGAGTGAAGATTTTACTCACCGGCATTACGTGAGGCTGCTCACCATCCTTGTCTGTCAAATGCAGAAAGTTCTTCTTCCCTGGCTCAAAACCAGCATCAAGAATGGTTTTGTCACTGTTCTGATCTATTGGAGTCTGCTAAAAAAGAGTAAAACAACAGAAACATCACTTTTTAAAAACAGATCTATATGCAATTAACACATTCCATCCAAGTAGATTGCTTGACGTGGTTGCTGACACAGTAAGATCACAAGAAAATAAATAATTATCCAGTAAACAAAACACACATCATTAGTACTGAAATAAATTGAGAACAGTTTAAAAAACATTACAGTCTAATGCTTAGATGCTGGTTAACGTATTCAGGAGACAGACATTGGTCTGTAACTTTTTTGTGTACATCACATTACCCAGTGTCCTCTACAGCATGCAGACACTTTTTTCTTTAAAAGAAAAAAACAATTACTTGCAGCAGGCATAAACATGACCTGAAATAAACTCATGTCTATTTCTTAAAAAATCTTATAAATTTTTCTAGGTGCATCTAAAGAAATCATATTAACTAAAACCAACACTGATTTACAATAAAGCATAGGGGTGATACTAGTAATTCTTTTTTAATATAACACATTCAAAGAGGTCTAAGAAACATGGGGAGTCACTACACAACATGCTGCTGCTGAGAAGAAAACATTTCTCAAACAAGACCACAGGAAACAGATTATTTATCATGGGTATTATTATTAAAAATACATACTGATAATGAAAACTAATATTACATCTGAATTATCATATTAGTTTTTGTTTAATGATTAAACAGATGTATCATTAAAGAGCATACTTGGAGACTAAAATTCAGCCAAATCAACACAGCGTGTCAGTCTGCTGTGGCGCATCCACCACAAAATGTTACAGGAATTAAGTAGGCACCATGCAATACAGAAGGAGGCTTTCAACACTGAAGACTGAAGTGTTTGCTACCAAGAGGAAATAGAAAGCACTCCTACCATACCGTGTCAGTGACATTATCTCCATTGCCCCACATCAAATCAAAAGATCCATTCACGTAGCCCACTTTGGAAGCGACGTCTTCAAAGAGCCTTTTAAGCGGGGTGGAAGCTGGCAGGTTCAAGGTAACACGCTCATTCACTGTCTTGGAATTCGTGGTGTCCTGTATTATACACAGCACCCTGGGCTCCTCAGCAGCACTCTCTGCCTGGAATGACAGCAGACAACAATTCACGAGGAAAATTAAGAACAGTTTGGAGTTTAATTGAAAA
Source organism: Dicrurus megarhynchus (assembly GCA_013399195.1). Taxonomy (NCBI): domain Eukaryota; kingdom Metazoa; phylum Chordata; class Aves; order Passeriformes; family Dicruridae; genus Dicrurus; species Dicrurus megarhynchus. The sequence continues at coordinate 584,895 of VXAD01010362.1, forward strand.
ATCAAAACACAACTTCACCAATAAAATGAAGCATACTTTTAAAACTTAAGGTTCCTAGAACTGGACTTTATTTTTCAAAGTAAGCATGAGAAAATTAGGAACCTTCCAGTTTTGAAAAATATATAAAAACAAGCTCCATTTTTATAGAATAAGAAGGAATTTGTACAGGTGTGGGAACAGAGAAACAGCTCAGGTTCCGCACAGAATTTCAGCCAGCAAGCAGATAGAAGACTGCTTCAAAATCAGGAACAAACTTCCAAGTCATCACTTCCAGCTCACGTTTTGCTTTGACACAATCATAAATCCTGCTGAGGCAGAATATACCTTTTGTAACTTTAAGGAATGCAATCTAGAAAATTTGCAAGCTTCCAAGTAACCTTAGAAGCTGACCACTAAACAAAGTTTCATAATCAAGCCACCAACTTCCTACTGACTCCACTGCTGTCTGAGCTGCAGGAGATATTCTTCTGCCTGAACAAAGTAAGAAAATTTGCATTGACAAATGGCTACTGGACAAAGTAAAAAGAGTTAAAATAGAAACATCAATGTATCTGAAATTAGAACAATAATGATCTTGAATGAAAGTGGCAATGGAATAATAATAAAATTTTCTGGACCCAGGTAAGCCAAGAAAAATGGCATTTTTCCAACACTGAAAACACAGCAAAAGATCTAAGCAAAATCAATTAATTATCTTGATTATCCAAAATTGTAGAACAACAAGGAATAACTGATACTTAAATACACATCTCATAAGAAAGGATCAGGTAAGTAAAAGGAATTAGTCCTCCAGGGACTCAGCCTTTTCAAGTTGTAACATACAGAAAGCATTAGTAATGCATTGTCAGAGTGCCCAAATCCCAGTCCATGGCTAAAGGCCACAGCATCTAAAAAGGCAAAAAACCACATGCAGTGCTATCATGATTCTCAATGGATAAGAACAATAAATGGCAATAATTATGTTCATGCTAAAGCTCTCAGCCACGTCACAAGCACCTTCTAGAGAATACAGAACTACAAAGAAGGTCTGAACAGCTTCAGAATCCCTTGTAATTCTACACAACCAGCCTCACAACACAGATGAGCACCACCTGAGTGGTACACTCCCTTTTGAGAGCTCTTACATCACCAAACACTTTGGAAAGGAATATGGACATTCCAGCTGATGCTGCATGCCTTTATTACACAGGATTTCAAGATCTGCTGGCAGTGTTCATGCAAGGATAGAATAAAATGTTAGCTGACTGCAGCATCTATTCCTATCATTGTCACAAAAAAGTTGTTAAAGAAAGGCAAATAAAACCACCCTCAACCCAATCTGTATGACATTAGTTTGCTTTTGACTGTGATTTTTCTTAAGACTTTGGAGTCCAGTTTCTTTATGTTTATAAAATGTAATATCCTGTGTGGAAGCCTTCATTAACAGCATGCTCAAAAACATTCAAGGCACTATTTGCAGCAAACCTGTAACACTTCATCTTCATACATTTCATCTTCATGGGAGAATTTTACATTTATCAACTACTTTCCAGGAAGACATGCAAAACTATTTTTGAAACATTAACCACACATTAAGAAGAAAACACAATTTGGAAGTCAAAGTAATTTTGACATATTATATACTCACTTTCATCTACAGCACCCACAGAGCCACACAGGACTACTTAAGTAGACTAAAATTAAATTTCACCAGTGATTACTTCTCCTGGGCTCTTTCCTTGAAATTTCCCAGCACAGCATCTTTTTTTGTTTTTATCTTTTTTTTTTTTTTTCTTTTTTTGCTGAAGAAGCAATTTCTCTCTTTCACTGTGTGGTTACTAAAGTTAAGGTAAAGCTTGTTCAGTGGTCTTTTCTTGATTTTTTTTTTTTTTTTGAGAAGATGATCAGCAGCAAAGGCCCAAAAAACCTGCAAGATCAGCCTATATTTATTTTACATGTAGGTCCCTCAGCAATGGTAAAGGCTTGCTCTGGGTGGAAGCCCACTCTCCTCTATAGAACAGTGCAGGGAGGTTAAGAGGCATTTGCTACTATTCATACAGATTCATCTTGGAAAATAGAAGTTAATTTGGATTTAATTGTCCCCACACTGATTTTGTATTGATCCTGTAACTCAGTGGGCCACTGTGTATGATCATATCATGAGCAGTTCTCCACTGAAGGCTTAATTCCTTGTGCCTCTGCCCTTACATAACCACATCTGTAACTCCCCTCCTCCCTGGAGGAGTTACCTATAAAGTCAACTCCTCCCACTCACACTTTCCCTGCTACCTTGGATGGTGAATCAGTTGTGACTTGGCATTAGAGTTGCTAAATTAGACACACAGAATCTGAGGGATGGAAATAATACTAAGGAAACAAATTATAGAAGATTACAGAAGATTTGCTGGTTGGGTTGCTGGATGTTGCACGTCACACAAATCCTCTATTCCTTGTTCACAGATGTAATTCTGACAGACTGAACTGGTTTAGCTCAGGGTTAGTACAGCAAAGGGTATTAAGCCGTCATTCATTCACACTGCCACCGCTTCAAGTTGTTAGTAGTAAATAGATAAAGCAAAAATAACCTCAGCCCGACTCTATTCATGGAGAGCATTCACACATACCAGCTGAACTAGGAGACAACAATGCAACACCTTGTTTGGGGCTACTTTACTACAAAAAATAGTGTGAAAAGCAATACTGGCCAATGATGGATCCCTCAACTATTCTGACAGGCTGTTATCAAACCAAGTCCACAACAGAAACACAAAAATTAATTTTAACCATTACATAAGCTGATATATTTTGAAAGCAAAACAATTACTTTTTTTAATGCAGAGAGAGAGCCAAAGCCTCACACGCCAGTGTAAAATCATATAAACACATACTCCAATTTGAAGCTACCATTAAGACTGAATTTAATTGGACATCATCTTTGTATTCAAGAACATGCACAAAGAGTTTAATGTCAATAGCTCATGCTCATGTTAAAATAAACAGAAGCTACAGCATCATGCTGTTATTATGTTTCTTGGTTATCATTTTACAAAGTTGACTTCATCTGTCTACCTGTGAAAATTTCTTCTTCATTTCAGCAAAGATACTCTGTCTGCAACTCCAAAACATATCCTATAGTATATGAAAACAAAATTAACAAATCATAATTGAAAGCTGTAAAATTATTTTTATTTTATATAAAGCCAGCTTTACAGTATAAAAAAATATTATCACTGAGTTTGGAAACACCATTCACAGAATAACTTAAGAAAGAATAGTCCGTTTTAATATTCAAATTATCATAGGAGCAGTGTTACAGTGTCAATTAAGATGTAATACACAGACTACATTTCATAAAGTAAGAAGTGAATGGATAAGAAAACGTAAACAACAATTCAAGATATAAATTCATAGTAACACTTTCCTTGATTATCTTTAAAACATGCCACAGACATAGGTAAATGTTTTACCTCAAATGGATCAAAGGTAGGATTAGCATATAACCCTGTAATTATTTATTATTATATTTATAAATTATGAAGCTGTCCAGTTTCATATGAAACTGTTCTTTCATGCCTGAATTATTTCCCCTGGGGAGATTTTATTAATATGAGCCCATTTTGAAGTATGCAGCTGAAGGTAGTAAAGAGATGAAGTTACTGACTTTATTCCTAACACTTAAAGAAAGCCTGCCTTGGTATCTCTTATGTACCATCAAAAATTCAACAACAAATATAACTGCACAAAGTTGTTTTCTGACTAAGCATCAAATTGACCACTTTCTGAATCTCAAGTGGTGCACTGTGTATTCTTCCAGAAAGGAAAAACAGGAAGTGAGAATGAAGATGCTCATATCACTGCTCTTTTCCAGATTTCTTCAACTGCACCCTCAGTGAAGATTATCAAAACAAAAACCACTGACACAATCTTTACTGACGTGCCCTATTTGCCCTACCAAAGGACCTACAAAAATAGCCCAAATTAGACTACTGCATTTAACTTCTCAGCAGGATGACACATAAGGCAAGATTTTTTTCTTCACATACTGAGAACTGAAGATCCTGTTTGGAAGTTCTAATATGTCAAGATTGTGTTCAGCAGTTTCCTCTACACACCTGTTTGCAATTTCAGATTTGAGAGATTTCAGATTTAAATCACACAATTTAAATGTTTTGCTGCTTACTGGTTTTACCTGCTCTCAATTGAAGTCATGTACATTTCGTTAAAATGACCCAAAGGTTAACGGAGTCCCAGCACTACAAATCTGAAACTGCTGATTTGTAATATTATCGTTATCAAATACATTGCCCTGTGTCAAAAACTTCATTAAGACTTCCAATTTTCCTCCTAATCAGGGACTCCAAAGAACCTTGACTTCAGCCTGAATTCCTTTTCTCAAGGGACAGGCAAGCCAAGTCTGGTACTGGCTATTTGACTTGGTGCACACAGTGGAGGGTGGAAGGGGAGGACAGGCTCCAGGTATCACCTGCACAGAACTATCTACAGGTTGCTTCTTTTTTAAAAATGTTCCTGTGCTGGCTTCTCAGCTCTTGTTTCTTCAGTTAAGGACTGCTGGAAGATTTTCAAGAGCTACTTCACTAAACAAATTCCACGTAACAGATCAAACAAATCAGATTTATGAATTACACTGTATATACGATGTTCAGAAATTTTAGAAGTAACTGAGAGCTTTCAGCTGCTCTGACAAGACAAATCACAAGCCACAGAATCACTAAACCATTTAGGTTGGAAAAGACTTCCAAAATCATCGAGTCTAGCCTTTGACTGATGATTACCAAGTCAACCAGACCATGGCATTAAGTGCCATGTCCAGTTGTTTCCTGAACACCTCCAGGGATGGGGACTCCACCATCTCCCTGGGCAGCCCCTTCCAATGATTAACAATCCTTTTTGTGAAGAAATGCCTCCTGATATCCAAACTGAACTTCCCCCATTGCAGCTTCAGGCTGTATCCCCTTGTCCTGTTTCTTGCTTCCTTCGAGAAGCCGATCCCCACCTGGCTACGCTGTCCTTTCAGGCAGTTGTGGAGAGGGATAAAGTGACCCCTGAGCCTCCTTTTCTCCAGGCTAAACACCCCCAGCTCCCTCAGCTGCTCCTCATAGGATGTACCCTCTAGACCCTCCCAGATCCAATTGCCCTTCTCTGGACACATTCCAGCCCCTCAATGTCCTTCCTGAACTGAGGGGCCCAGAACTGGACACAGCACTCGAGGTGTGGCCTCACCAGTGCTGAGTACAGGGGGACAGTCACTGCCCTGCTCCTGCTGGCCACACTATTGCTGACCCAGACCAGGACATCATGGGCCTTCTTGGCCACTTTCAGCTGCTGTCAGTCAGCACCCCCAGGTCCTTTTCCACTGGACAGCTTTCCAGCCACTGCTCCCAAAGCCTGTAGCAATGCATGGGGATGTTGTGACCCAAGTGCAGGACACAGCACCTGGCCTTGTTGAAATCACACGGATGTGTCCATCTCTGAAATGCAGCATTCTCTACTTTTCAATTAAAGCATTCACTCCAACACTCCGAATTAACTTTATAATAACCACTAGTGCAATTCTGCATTTTACAAAAAGCTTCTCTCAGCATGGAAATGTCTTTAAAGCACAATTACGAGACCAAAGGTCATTCTATAAAGTTGCTTAATTTTACCCTGATAAAAGTTATTCTGGAATGCACCAAGCCAATTATTTATTACACCTCACAAAATCAATAAGCACATTAACTAAACAGTTCAAGGATTTCAAATTAACATACACGTTGTATTCACAGGCAAATGCAAAAATACCTTACTGCCTTTTCCTCAGAAGAAATAAGAGCAGCTACTCAGGTAGCAAGCACACCTATCCAGTACTTGGGAGAAGTCCTCAAAGCTCCGTGCTGCTACTTTGCCAAAATGTGACATAGTCCACCAGTGGCTTAGCAAAATAAGTTGCAGACCCTCAACTGCATCAGCATCTAAAAGGCAAATGCAGACTGCTACTTAAGGTTACAATTTACAAAATCATCCTATGATTATTTTAGCATAGAAGTTTTCTCAGGCTAATATTTTGGTCAACAGTTGAAATTGTAATTTCAACTGTTAACTGTAATTTTAAAAAATATTGAAAACACTGATACTTTCATCCCAAGTCACTCCATCTTGCTGAGGGTGGGAATCCAGCGGGATGGAGAGCACCCTCAGCAAGTTTGCTGATACCAGTAAGCTGTGTGGTGGTGTCAACACGATGGACGGAAGAGATGCCATCCTGAAGGACACTGACAGCTTGAGAGGTGGGGCACTGTGACCCCCATGAAGTTCAACAAAGCAAAGTGCAAGGTCCTACACCTGAGTTGGGACAATGCCAAACACCTACAGGCTGGGCAGGGAAGTGATTGAGAGCAGGCCTGAGGAGAAGGACTTGGGGGTGATGGTTGATGAAAAACTTAACATGAGCCGGCAGTGTGAGCTGGCAGCCCAGAAAGCCAAATGCATCCTGGGCTGCATCAAACGGAGTGTGACCAGCAGGTTCAGGGGAGGGGATTCTGCTCCTCTACTCTGCCCTCGTGAGTACCCTCCCCAAGTGCTGGGTACGCTTCTGGTGCCCACAGCACAAGGACGACATGGAACTCTTGGAGCAAGTCCAGAGCAGGGAAATGAAGTTGATAAGGGGACTGGGGTACCTGCCCTACAAAGACAGGCTGACAGAGCTGGGGCTGTTCAGCTTGGAGAAGAGAAACCTCATAGCAGCAGTATCTGAAGGGCCTACAAGGAAGCCAGAGAGCAACTGCTCATCAGGAACTGTAGTGATAAGACAAGGAATAATGGGAAAATTTAGATTAGCTATATGGAAGAAATTCTTTACCATGAGGATGCTGAGGCACTGGCACAGGTTGCCCAGGGAAGTTGTGGAATGCCCCATCCCTGGAAGTATTCACAGCCAGGCTGGAAGGGGCTCTGAGCAACGTGACCTAGTGGAAGGTGTCCCTGCCCATGGCAGGGGGGTAGAACTAGATGATCTTTAAGGTCCCTTCCAACCCAAACCATTCTGTGGCCCTTTACATTTTTCCATTTCTAGAGAGGTGATGATGTGAAACCTGCACATAGAAGATTTCTGACTACTAGACCAGACTTACCAAAGACTCTTTACAATACAAACATGCAATCAACACACAGGTTTGACCTGGGTGGACATTCTAGAGGGCTGCGTTACACAAGCATTTACACCCCATGTGCCTTTCTAAAATATATTTCATCTTTCTTCCATTAAAGATCTGCACCTGCAAGTTGCAGAGCACAAAGCATGTTGTTGCACTGAAGCAATTCAAGCTGTATTTCTGTATACACCAACAAAGGCAGCATTGTTATTAGAGCCATCTGTAAGACAGACATTTGCTTTGACCATATAGGTTCTGTATTTGTTGAAAATACAGGAACAAAAAAAATAGAGTGTTACTAGATCTGTCACAACAATATTCAAATGTAGAACTGCAGTGGTTTTAACACTGCATTTAGATGTGGCTTGCTATTTTTCAGCCTTGAATCACTGAGTTAATTAAAATTCTATAGCAGCAATTCACTATTTTAACTCCTACTTAATTTTTATAAAATTATTTTCAGAGATTGAAAGTGAAACCTAAAGCTAAGGTCAAACTTCATGCAGATTCTACCCAATATTTCCAAATTCCAATATTTCCAACAGTTAAAAATAGACAGTAAGTAAAAATCACAAGTTTCAGGTCAAGAGTTGAACCAACAGATGTGTGAAGTTTGACTGCCAAGTAAAGTTAATGGCCTATTGAGACTTAAAAGGATCATCACTAGAGAAGATTCTACATGTCCACACCCTGTAAATAATTCTCACAAATCACTGCAATACAGATGAAAGACAAAGAGATCAGTAGCAAGCAGCAACGGCAGACACCAAGCTTATATTCACAGAATTACTTGGATCATTAAGCCTAAGACAGCAATTCTCAAACCTAATGTAGCTTCAGCAACTTAAGACTCCCATATGAAGTGCTCACAAGTGACTACTGCCTGTCATGTCACTGCTGGGCAAACTTTGGGATGCACGTCCCAGGTCTGTGTAACTGACTGGATGCATATTTCTAGCAATTACAAGGATAAGCGAAATCTGGAAGCTTCAATGACACAAAACTGGTCTGCATCTATACTTTTACTTCTAAAATATAATCACATAGAAACATTCAGACATTAACATCAGTTCAACTGAACAGCAGCTTATTTCAACCTTCTCCCTCAGCAATGACAAACTACTATGAAATCAGCTCCTTGAGAATCCACAACCATAATTTAGGAATTCTTTCACCTATTCCAAGAGGTCCAATCCATTAACCACCACACTGGATACATGTTGACAGCGCTGCTTTCTGCAGAAAATGTGACGATCAGAGATCTTTCCAATAGGCAGCAAGTAAGGGGAGAACAGTCAGTGAGCACTGGGATACCATTTCCACCCCATTTCCCCTCTTTTTACCCTGTGATTTTTAACCATGGACTCCAGAGAGTCCTTACAACCCACGACCCCCTCCTACCCTCACCACAGCTACTCATGCTCCATGTTTTTTTACAGGCCCAACAAAGTTCTTTTTAGAGGCAAACTTCCCTGGTAAAGCCAGGTGAGCAGGGTCACTCCCCAGGAAGTAAACACAGGGTGATTACAGGGTGATTCAGAATGAGGGAAGCATTGAGCAGGTGGTCTCAGACTCACATTTGGCTTTATTTTAGAGGAAAGAAGCAATTTCTTTTTGCAATCCAGGTTACTAAACTAATCCTGCCAGAGCACTTAGGTGTTACTCAACACAGGTGCTTTGATGCAGCCTAGTCTGAGCTAATGAGAGAACAGCGCACTTAGAATCCTGTTACAAATGCCTGAACCGAAACACAGTTACAAAGACGTATTTTATAGCACAGTTGTAGCAAACTGAATACACTTTTGTAAACACAGATCCCAGGAGGTCTTAAACAGAGTAATTTTGAGCTGTTAACTTGATATATCTTGTGTTGGAATGTTTCCTGAAACGAAAAAAATTCTTAACAACCTTTAGACACAATCATTTAATTTTGAATCAGACTGACTTTAAAGTATCAGGTTTTTGAGTACTTAATAACATACTTTATCCCCACCTTCAAATTCTGCATGATACCTGGGGAGACGTCAGGCAAAATCCAACAACGTTTTGAAGCTAGTGAAACTAGAGGTCTTCTGTTCCTTTACAAGTAAGGAAAAAAATTGCTTCCTAACAAGCATAAAATACCATCAAAATTCAAGAATATATATCCTGACTCTGACCATTTTCCTAATTATTGAAGCTTTGCCCCCTCCCTGGTTTGTTGGGGGGTTTTCAGGAGAGTTACAGCACCAGCAGAGGAGTAGTAGGGGTATTTTAAATGCATGTATTATATGTAGTAGTGCTTACATCACTAAATGCCAACACCACCTGGACATAACTGCAACTTTCTGTGGTATCCCAAGAGACTGAAATGAGACCCTCCATCCTTAGGTAAGGTATGAGGCTGTAAATGGCAATGCTGCTCACAGGACAAGAGGAGTAACTCCCCCTTCTATTCTGAAAGGCCTAGAAGAGCAAAAAGTGTCACTGCTGTGGCAATGCCACTGCTTCCACCCTCATGCCACTCTCGCTGAGTTTGCCAACTGCTATAGGTACAGGATAACTGCTGCAGATCCCAAAAAGCAGGTGGGCCATACTGACACCCATGGCCCTGCCCAAGTGAACCCTATGAATGCTTTCCTACGGGGGATGACCCGATTCAGAGAAGCGGTACAAAATCAGTCCTGTAGCAGAGCCTCTGTGATCTTCCTCTCTTCGGAAAATGGGGTGTATGTTCGACTCTCTTCTCTGTCTCATGTAGACTATTATTGTTTTCAAAGGCACCTTCTCAGAAATGTCTCCTTAGTAACAAAATTTTAGTTAAAAAGAATTGAAAGTGTCACCTCACTGAACCAGCTGCATGCCAACTGTCACTCCTAGAAAATGCATACGGAAAAATTATTTTTATAATACATATACACTTCTAAGTCTAATACTTCCAACTTTCTAAACGTGTCCAAAAATAACCCTATGCCTCAGAAATAAAAAGTGTGTTATGAGGCAAGTGTTTACCTTTGAGAGTTTGTTCCTACTGTTGTGTATTACTGGGTCATTTGTAAAAAACACAGAAGAATAGGAAAAGCAAAAAAAGCTGGGATGGGGTCAGAAATAAGTTCAAGCCTGGAAGTTGTTCCAAAGACTATAGAAAAAGATATAGTGTGAGGGGACACACGTCTGGGGAGAGCTGAACTAGAGACCAAAATATCCACTTTTCAGTTTTACAGAAGGTGTTTTTCATATTTTAAGAGACTTTAAATATATCTTACTAAGGACATCGTGAAGAACCAGTCTTCTTACACTTATCTCCTCATGACCTTTTAAATATGGTAAATTAAGGTGATTCAAGATTAATTACTTCCCTTAAAAAAAGTCAAACAAAGCAGCTGTCAATAACAAAAGAGTGCAAATATTTCCGGGTCATGCCTGCAGATCACACAAGAACTCTAACAGTTTCCTTAAGGGGTAACAAAGAATAGTTGAAAAATCTATAGTTTTCTCTGGACATGTTGAGCATTTCACGCTCTTATTCTTAAAGGTTAAAATTTCAGCTGATCCTATTTCCTTTCCTCCTCTGACCCAAAGTTGTTGAACTTGTAAAAGGTTTTGTAACTACACTAATTGTGAGAATTAAATGTCAGTGAAGTTCTCTACATTCATTAGAGTATACCTTTATATTCAGATCTCAAACAGCCTCATCTTCATACAGCGTCCCCTGCTTGTAATTTCTCCCTACCTTCCTAATCAGCATGCTCCTCGTTTTTCCTTCAAAAAAACCCAAAAAAGCTGAAAAAGGGGGATATGAGAACACCATGAGATACTTACTACACTTTAATATATTAATCAATACTCGCAACATTTGTTTCCTATGGAGAATCACAGGAGTAGTGGATGGAATTGCCCTCCATTTCTTCACGTATGAATTTTATGGAAACATTTTCCTATGCTGCTCCTATTCTAAAGAACTTTCTGCTGGATTGAATTACAAATACAACATTAGCATAGAAACAAATTAAGAGTCTGAACAAAACCAGTACTCAGAAGAGTTTTCTCTTCATGGACAATTTCAGAATGAAGGTTTGTTTCCCTACAAAATCACCAACAGACATGTATGCTAAAAAATTAAAATCCTGTACAGTTTAGACATTAAAACATGACTACAGGCATAGCTTTTAATTCTTTAACAACTTTCAAATTTTAAGCTGTCCAGCTGCTACTAGGGATAGCTAGCTGAATAGAAATAGAAGCTGAATAGCAAGGTGTGTTAGCAGAGATTCTTTGTGCAGCTCTCTAGCAATTCTGCACAGAACGAAGGGTACAGTTCACAATGGAAGCACCTGGGCATAAACTCTGCCTGCTGCCACTGCCACAAAGGGCTCCGGGGAGAACACAGAACTCTGGAGCAATGTCTCCATGGAAGGAATAAGGATGACAATGTGTATGTGAGAAAGGACCTAGACAACTTTTCCATATATAAACTGATGAAAGCATTTTATTTCCAAACACCAGGTACTACTTAAAAGTTTCTGTATCTGCTATTTTTTCTTTTCCTTCACTGTTACTGGTCTCAACCCAATACCTACACAAATCAGTGAACATGGCTGCCTTCCATTACTTTAGCTCCTGTAGTATGCTGCCAAACTTCTTCAGAAAATGCTATTTACATGTTCAGACATTATTTACTGTGAAAACTTTCACACTCTATCAAATATATTTCTCATATAGCTTCAAAACTAGAGCATTCACCAATCCTCAGGAATTCAAGCACACTTGCTCATGTTACTGAGGCAGCTTTCATCACACATGCTTATTGAGAAGCTACACCTGAACTGCAGCAGGATAACCAGCTCTAAGCTATTCAAAGAAATGCCAATCTAAAAATAATCTGTTGCCATTTTTCAGAAGCACCTCAAGCATCCTTGTGATCACAATCTCAACAATTACATTGAATCAAGTGATCTGTACCAATTTCACCCCTTAGTATTTTTAGAACATGCACAACATCCTTTTTAGAAATTATTTCATCTGCCAATGCTGTGCAAGAGCATTGGCTCACAGCAAGCTGACTACATGCCAAACATTGCAAAAACCAAAGAAAATAAAAAACCTGGAATTTCATAGTGCCTGAAATTGTGGTCAAGTTCATAGTTATTTTAGCAGAACTTCACCAAAAAATTCTGTGACTTACTAGTATTCACAATTATCAGTTCTTCAGTAACTAGTGGCATTCTTTTGAGAATATTTCATTCAAGACAAGAAAAATAACAAAATGCTAAATAGGTAGCTCACCCGAAGATACACCTCAATAAATCTCAAAGGGCGAAGTGTAAATTAGCAGCTTTAAGTGTTCACAAAGGAATTAAAAACTTTTTCAAACTGAATAAAAAGGCTGAATATGTACATGTAACTCAATCACTCCATTTTCTACAGACATAACTTTCATCCTTATTTTCTTACATAAAACCCAGCATATTTTCAAACACAACAAAAAGAGTGAAGCTGTGACTGGATATATGAACATTTGTACGTAATATAGTGTATTGCAGTACCAATTGTAATGTACAGGAGGGGAAAGGTTTAAAATAATACCCCGCACCACTCCCATTTAATTCTGACAAGACATGTAATTCAAACATAACACAAATTCAATGTACTGGTTTATTTCAGTATATGGTCCACAAGTTTTAATGTTATATTGATATCAACACATTCTATCAGCAAAAAGAGGCTGCACAATAATAATTTTCATCACTATTTGTGTGTTTGTACAACTAACATTTTAAAATTATGATGCAACGCTGCATTGATTATAACCACAGTCAGTTTTAAAAAGAACAGAAAATAGCATTTGTGGACCTTATTTCATAATGGCAACAAACAAAGCACTGGAAACTTTTTTGTTGTATACTGATACTCTGAGCTCAAGAGTGCAGAATGTAACACTGACAAATCTCTGTATTTAAAAAGTATTCTCTGCCTCCTGGTAACTGCTTCACAGTTTACGAAAAAGTTCATTACTAGTCTTGAGAAAGAGCGTGTAGCTGCACAAAAAAAAAAAAAAAATTAAGGATTATACTTTTACTACTGCTGCTTTTGATTCTGAAATTTTAATCACCAGCGACGCACAAAACAGTACAGAAAATGGCATTTATTGTTTGTGGTGATGTTCAAGATGTATTACTGCAGGGAAAAAAAAGAGCATTTTGTTATTTAGTTGTCAGATTATTCTACTGAGTAGTAACTTCAGCCAGCAGCATTTACAGTCTGAGGCTCCAGCACCAAGTACTGCCCATCAGGCAGCTGGTACCTCTTCGGCAAAAACATTTCATCAGATGATCTGGAAGTGCTGATAGTTCATTATCCTGATCATTTTTCTATGCTGCAGATTAAATACCCAGATGACAGCAAGGGAAAGTAAACGGTGACTGGAAAGCCCATGGCTGGAAAAAAGCAGGGAAAGCTCTTGAATTCTACTCCTAAGCCTTATTCACCAAACTCAGTAACTACACAAACATAATTCAGAAAGCGTCTGTTTACAAGGGAACAAATTACTTGGTGGAATTCCATGTGGATTTTCTGTTTATTTCCTAAATTTGATTTCCAAAATACCTTCTCAGTCAATCAATTAGTCAGTTTCTCTAGTTGTCACAATCATACCTTTATGTTTCCTAATGGAGCACATGAGAAGGAAAGCAGGAAAAACTGATAAATTATACAAGCTGCAACCACTTGTAGAATCTTTTAATACATGGGAATGAAAAAAAAAGGATGTCATCAGCATTGAAAAGAACAGCATCCCTTTACTTAACAGAATTGCAAAATATCTTAATCAGATTCCCGCTCTTGTAATGAGGAAGTCAGAATGATATCCATCAAGAGACACATTTGATTTGTTCAGTGCAGAAGATTAAAATGGATTCATTAGTGTAGGGATGAAAAGACTCACATTAGTGAGCTGAGAGGGAACTCACACCACCTTGCTTGATTTAATGGCAGCAAGTACAAAGTATATATTTATATATATATTTATTCTGACAGGTGTACTTTGGATAGTTCATGCTGAAACACGTTGAAAAAGGATCTGCACAGCATTTACTTGATCAGTAGCACCAACACTTCAAAAACCTCATAGCAGAACATACTTCTCATATTCTGACCAATACTCACCAAGTTCTGATACATTTTGATTTTCAAGATAAGTCTTTGTAAAGTTCATTTATATTGCCAGTAAACACACAATGGCATTTCCCTCACCAACTGTGTTGATAAGAATATTTTATTATTTTCTGTTTGAGGTACATTTTCCCAAAATAAGTTTTAAGTCAACTTTTCCTTTAAGAAAAACTGCAAGCCATAGAAATGTTTTCCCTTCTGATAGCATCATTTTCTTCTATTTTCCATTATTATCTTACTCATACTATTTACCCTCCCTTCCCAGGGAGTCTCCTGTACTAGACTAATGAGGTAAAAATCTACACCTATTAATACAGCAATTTTTAAAGAATATGCTCAGATTTTGCTACCAGGGTGCAGCAATGAACTGTATTTTACTCAATGCCTTCTGCTTAATGGATATAAAAGAAAACTGAATTGTATCTTTTCATCTTTTAGATGAAGAAAGCAAAGTAATTGAGGATTGGAAGGAAAAGGGACAGGGACCAGTTCACACTGAACTCCAGATCCAGTGAACAGGGATTCTCACTGCCCCCCCATGAGGAATTATTGGTTACACTCTTAGAGGAACAGTTGGGAAAGCATTAGGCAGCAGTAGGGATGCAAGAATGAACTTAGTAAATGCCTGAATAGCCCAGGCAAAAATCTTTACGTAAAAAGAAATCCCGACACTGGTTTATTAGAAACTGCTTTAATACATCTCTTCCAAAGGAAAAAGAACTTTATCCCGAAGTTATGAGCAAGAGAAAATAACAAGGCACGATTACCTGGACTTCAGAGATGCAGCTGAAGCTATGCAATGAACAAAAGAAAACTTTTCATAAGAGAAAAAAGATATTTGAAGTGCAGCAGCGAAACTTTGTATCCACTTTCTATCCATGAAAACATGATCTTACTCCTTAAAAAAGCTGACCAAAAAAATCCAAGCAAGTCAACTTTGAAAACAGCAATCTGAGCTCCTGTTAGCATATACAAAAATATGGAGACAAACACAAACTGAAGACTCATAATCAACTTAATACCCATCTTTCCACTCCAGCACACACAGGCTGGTAGTGTTATAGACACCTCCTACCACTTATCTACCAAGGCATCATGTAACTTGTAGACAAGAACCAAAATCTTTTTCCCATCCACTCCTTTGGATGATTAGTCATTCCTAAACCAGCCTAAAGCAAACAACATTACATTTCTTCTTGTTCTTTTATACTGGAATGCCAAGGAAAATCTGGTTGCGTACTCATCTTTAGCAGATACTGGTTCACAGCCCAGCTTAAATCTTTGAAGCAGCATCAGACAGTGAGCTGTACAAGTAATACCACCCAGCCCACCGGGAAGGGACAAAACCCATGAACAGTGATCCTTTATCCATCCCTAAAGGGCAGATCTGCTTTGCCTCCAACTGCTGTTAGGGGCATAATAGGAATATTTAGGAGCAGGCTGTTGGGAACTCAGAGACCTGGAGAATTCTGTTTACCCATAACTCGGTGTTCTCTGCAATGGGACTATTAATGAATCTCAGAAGGACTTAATGGGAATGCTGCAGTGTAACATTCTTTAAAACTCCCTATCACTAAAATAAAAATGAGGATATACTGAAAAACACTGGAAAAGTTGAAGATAAACTTCTGTTATAACATACACATATACATAGATATAACCACATGGGCTTAACACAAATAGTTCTGTTTTCTTTCTCAATTTGACTACATTTTCTGTTTAGTTTCATTTACTTTAAAAATGCATAGAGACACAATAAAGAACTTGAAAAAACTTGCTTAGAAAAAGCAACTCCCGCTAGCATTATCAATGTACAAAGTTTATAGATTTCAGTGTTTGTTTAAGATATCCATATCTATAATCACATATATTCATCTTCCTTTCCCCATACTTCCCCCCCTGCAGATAAAAGTGCATTCAAAATCCTCATCCAATGAGTCAGTTAAAAATACACATCTGAATCATAAGTATATTCTGAATACAACTCTAAAGCCAAGGGGGATACTATTAATACATACAACTAAAAACACAGCCTTGGCTAGCTGCTTTTATTAACCACCTTGTCTATTCCACTTAACTACAGCTACTTCCACAATGTTTCTCCTGCCACTCTCCCTTATATATACGTTTCTTTGGCATTGAAATGAAATATTTAAGTATGTCAGCTACTCTATCTTCTGTCCCTGGTTTTACATTTTTGAAGATTTCTGTTCAAAGCTGATATTAGCTGAGAGCTACCACACTCCATCTCTTTTTAAAAGTTTCTGGAGATCTCAGTTTCCTGTAAAAAGACTAAATGTGGTCCTTTAAACCTTAGTATTTTTAGAAAGGAAAGAAGAGGTAAAGTTACTTTTGTCCTACATATATCTCCCGTGCTTACATGTACAATTGCCTGCACAAAAAATTGTTTCTAATATTCAGTGCTATTATTTGCTTCCAAGATCTACTCAAGAATACCATTTAAGGATCAGCACCTCATTTTGCTAAGCTCCACAAAAATGAAGCCTTTGCTTGACAGAGCTTCCTGTAAGAACACGCGACGGAACAGGTAAACGTAACAAACACTGACGTTTGACAAAAAACAGCGGGAAGGGTTTGAGTAATTTATCAGAACAAAACTGTCAGAAAAGTTGGCAGAATGTGCAAGTGTACCTGCTCAGGAAACAAAGTTTCTGCTGATACTACTCTACCAGTAGCTGTTTCCAAACATGTTCCATCACTCGAACTCCTTCCCCTGCACAGTATCGCTCCAGCTTGACACGTGTCATTTCCCTATCGCTGCAGGACAGAGGCTTCGCCTTCCTCTTTCACTCGGGCACTTATCTCTAGCCTACGGCCAAAAGCAAGCCTTCCCCCTTCTCCCTACAGAAGGGGAGAGATGAGGGGCCCACAATAAAGGAAACAACCCGCTGCTCAACCCGTTCCCTCCGGTACCCACCGCGAGCACTGCCGCCCGTTCTGCGGCGCTCCGGGAGGCGCGGAGCCGCCCCGCACCCGGCCCCGGCCGCTGCCCCTCGGCCGAGACCCGCCTGGCTGCCGGGACCAGCTCCCTGCTCTACCCTTGGGCTCGGGGCCCTCACCCGCAGCCCCCGCTGGCCGGCAGGAGCGGCCGCGCTGCCTCCAGCCCCGTGACACCAGAGCGGCCCGGCCCGGCCCCGCCGCCCCGCAGGCCGGCTCCCCGCATGCCGCNTCCTCCTCTTCTTCTTCGTCCTCCTCCTCTTCCTCCTCTTCCACCTCCTCCGCTCCCGCGGGCAGCGCCGCGGCCCCGCCCCGCCGCCAATCCATGGCAAAATGGCCGCCGGCGCGGTTCTCGCGAGAGCCGTCCACCCCGGGCCTGCCGTGTCCCGCCGCTCTCATCGCTTTCGGCACGGCCGCGGTGGGTCGTGGGCCTGGGCCCGGTGCCGCTGCCTGGCCCGGCCGAGCCGCGCGGTGTTGACCGAGCACGAGGGGCGGTGTCGGAGCCGCGGCGCGGAACCTCTGCTCGCGGCAGGGCCAGAGCCGCCCCGCGCACGGAGCCGCCCATGGCGCTGGGCCGCCGCCGCTCCCCGCTCACGTTATGCTGCCCCGGGAACAGCGTGGGGCGCCCGGGGCTGCGGCGGGCGCGGGGGAGCAGGGAGTGAATAAATGGAATGGGCTGCTCAGGGAGGCGGTGGAGTCATCGTCTGCGGAGGTGTTTAGGGAAAGACTGGACGTGCCACGGTGGTGTTCGGTCATGGGGCGGACTGGATGATCTCAGAGGTGTTTTCTAAGCTAATTGAGTCCGTGGAAATGGAGCAGCAGGAGGGGAGCGGGGAGGGAGCGCGCCCGGGTCGCTGCCCCAGGTGCGGCTCGGAGCTCGTCAGGACCCGGCCATGGATGTTCCGGGAGCGGGGTCTCGGAGCCGGCCCGGCCGTGGGCGTGTGTGGAGCGGGGCTTCGGAGCGCCAGGCCCCGCCACACGGGCTCCGTCCCCTCGCGCCCCTCCCCCGGGCGGCCCTTCCCGGAGCCCCGGGCTGCAGGGACACGGGAGGCCATTGCGGTGTGTTTCACTCGCTCCTTGGCGTTGTTGGTGCCAGGCTGGAGCGGACGCGTAAGCACAATCTGGTCTCGCTGCCATGTGAGCCCTTTTTGGTGCCCAGAAGTTGTTCCTTGAAGTCATGCGATGAAGTTCAGCGTGTGCTCGCTGTAAATCCGAGGTTAATAGCTCATTTTCAAACGGAGTGCAAGGTTATTTCTGTGGCATTGCTTAATTGTTGATTTTTGCCCACAACAAGCTGAAATATATCTGTTTTTTGTGCCACCTGAGCCACACTAAAATCCAAATCACTAGAATGACTAAAATGCACATTAAAAGAAAAGTAGTTAATGTCTACTTCACTGCAAAATAGTTTGAAAAACATTCTACTTGGCTAACGAATGACGCTATATGGTAGCTGTATGTTTCTACACAACTATTTCTCTTATTATTTTAGTGTCCTCTTGTGGAAAAAGGCAGTACTGAGGATAGGTTTTGGTTTTGTGTTTTGGGATAATTTTTGAAACTCATTCTACTGGAGGCTATTGAAAATTTGATAAAATTGAATGATCTCTTCTCCCTTTTTATGTTTAAAGTATGTAACTTCTCAGGTTCCTATCTGCTTTCTCAGAGAAAAGTGGAAGCTTTTGCAATCAGGATATGTTATTAGTGTTTCTATTAGTATAGCATATTAATGCTTTAAAAAAAAGGCTTCAAAATGGTCATTTCTGTAAGTAACATCAGTGGTTTATTTTCATCCTTCAAGTATGCTATGGTAAATGCTGTTTCGGGCTTGGGTTTTTTGTTCTGGTTTGTTTATTTTAGGGGTTTTTTTATTATTAATTTTTACTCCTTGAATTAAGCACAGAAATCCTCTCATTGAAAAACTTAAAGCAATTTTTAAGTATATTTCTAACCTATTTTCCATTATATAACTTACTGGGTTCAAGTTATTTATCTTGCAAAGGTCAGAGGGTTCTTTGGGACAGGAGCTCTTGCCCTGGATGTTTAAAATGCGTTGCACCTGAAAGCCCCTCATCTTAGACCTTTGAGCTCTAATATGATAAAATCAAGTATGGAAACGGGAACCTGCAAGTCTCTTGCTGTTAACATTACTTTATGTTAAACACGGGGTTGTGTAGAGCTACCCCTCTACAAGAGGAAAAAAAAATACCTAAGATAGTGGGTTTTTTAATAGGAAAGGCAGTATGAAATTAATGAACTTGTGTCTTTCTGAAAAGAGGTGTTTTACTAATGCTTATCAGCTGTGTTTTGCATTAAAAGGTTTGGGATTTAGTTGGGGTTTTTTTTGAGGGGGACTTCTGTGAGCGTTTAGGTGTGAGAAAAGGTATAATTGCAGAAGAATTGAAAAATGATGTCAACATTTGTAGATATTTGGAGGAGCACAGCTGCCTGGTGATCTCCAGTTGTCCAGTGGTGTCCAAAGACACATGAGATTAGCGAGTGCTTGAGTTGAAGAGCCAGAACAGAGCCAAGCTTCCAATTCAGGGGATCCAACCATCAAAGCACCTTGGTGTGTGACTGACTAGGCTGCTGTAACTTCCCCTCTCCCCTGCACTTTGGGGACACACCCCATAAAACCTCTCAGTCTTGGAGGCTTCTTCCTCTGTGTTGTAAGGAATCCAGAATTCACAGATAAGAAGCTTTCAGAGATGTTACTTTGGAAAGTTCTTTTGACTCTCTAAAATGTTATGTTCTTACAGGTTATTTTTTGTTGCCATTTGTGCTTAACAAGGGAAAAAGCTACAGAACTCAATTACTTTATTTGAAATACATTGTTCTGTTAGAATAAAGAGGTAGCTACCACAAATATGTACCTACTAGATAAGAATCAGGAGTTTGTTTTTTAAAGAAATACTTTGTTAGATCCTCCTGCCAACCTTTAAAACTGTGCAAACATCCAGTGTAGCATGTGTGCATGAAACATCTTTAATGGAGTAATAATCTCTAGTTAATAATTAAATCTTCAGGAGCTTTTGTAATCTGTGGATGCTACAGTATTTAATCTCTTTATGTGGGCCTTCTTAAAGAGGAATGTTCAGTATTTGACTTTAATGAAGGGAATCCTGGCCTTATGTAAAGGCTGATTTAACATAGCACAGGTTGAACTTGTTATTAGTGTGAAGGAGAAAAACTGATATCTCAGACTACAATTGATGGTGGATTTGCAGGTACAGGTAAATTTGTTAGGCTGTTAATTGTCAAACCTGCTCAGAGGTACATTAATGAGAGTCACAAGAGCTTGAGTGTGTCGGTTTTCAGTCAGTACAGTGCTTGTCACACTGGTGTATGCATTCAGTTAATGGAAGTATAGTTACGCAATGGCAGTGTGCTGAAGTAAATAGCAGACCTCTATTTTAAAGGATGATGAACTTGTCAATTAGTCTGTAGGAATGGGTTACCTCTTTAAAGGTTGTGTTCTAATCATTCCTCCTTCTCTGTAAGAAGTCACTGAATCTTGTCCCAAGATTTGTCAAATAATTTTAAAAGTTTTGAAAAAAGTTCTAAGAATGAAATGGAGTGCTGCCATCTAGCTCTTTCATATCAGCTGATGTCTTTCCCAAAGTAATATTATCCTACCTGTTTGAAATGGAAAGAGGATTGTGTAGATTAATGTCATTGATTTGGGATGTCTTCTCTGAAACTTTTGATTTTTCAAATAGGCTGTTGGTGGGAGATCCATGTCCTATTTCAGAGGTAGAGCCAACATTGCAGTGCTTGTTTTTTTCTGTGTTGTCCTGTTAAAAACACCCAACCAAACAAAACCACAACAAAATCCCCTCATACCAACCAACTAAAAAAACCCAAAAAATCCCCAAAACCAAACCCTCAAAAACCCCTAAACATGAAGTTTGCAGTCCTTGGCAAGTTGCTGACAAATTATGAAAATGTCCCAGCCATTCTGTGTTTGCCAGCAGTGGCAATGTAGCCAGTGCTGATGCAGTGTTCATTCAGAGCTCATCTGCACTGTCAGCACTTTAAGACACAGCTCAAGGCCTCTTCCCTTTTCAAACTTTGGCAATTCCACATCTACTGATAGAAGGAGAGATGTGTGAAAGTTCAGGATATCATAGTCCAGCAGTTCATTGCACTGCTGGTTACTTTGCTGTTTGAGCCTCAAGTAACTTTTCTCCAATGGCACAACAAGTTTTGAAGCCTTTCTCTGAAAATCTACCTGCACCATTCAGTCTTTCAATAAGGAAAGTTAAAAAACAAATCAGTAAATTCAGCTCTTATATGGGTGGAGGGAAGAAGAGGAGAGAACAAATAGAATTAGTTAAAGTAAAAAGGAGACAATTATAGAATTCTGCATCTTTAAATGTCCTTTTTACTAGATAATAATCTCTGATCTTAGCTCCTTAAGTATGAAACAGATCAATAAAAGGCTAAAGAGCAAATTAAGATCTTTAAAAAAAGAACACTGATTATTTTAAAGTCTTCTATACCTGTTAAGAGGCTTTTATAGTTTATTATTTTAGAGTTTCTTGAATGTGTTAAGCACTGGAATCAAGATACTAATTTAAAGATAAGAAATTTTAAAATTATTTTCTATTATATGTATTTTAAAAGCCCCATATAGACTTCCATCTCTAAAGAAGTGTATTTCAAAGCAGAATTTTAGAAAGTAAAAAAATTAATTTCAAAGAGTTGAGAATGGTGTGGAAAATTAAAACATTGAATGGGAGATACACTATGGAAAAATATTCTTTTGCTTTAGAGGGACCAATGTAGCAGGTCTTGTGGTTGTAACAGGTAGGTAAGCAGCCTTCTGAAGTTACATTGCATGAGATTAAGGAGAAAATTATTTACATTTAGTGCAAAGCATTGTGTTCTGCAGTTCTTAAGCAGTGTTTTCTGCCGTAATCTTTATGAACAGGCAAGTGCTTTTCTCTCCTCTGACATGGTATTTCATGCCAAGATATTTTTAATCAAAACCAGTAGGGGATTATTTTAATTAATTATAAATCAGCAGCCAAGATTCATTAACATTTTTGTTAAAGATTATCTTATTACTCTAGTTTCAAGATCCCGAGTGTTCAGATACTAGCTTAGGAAGTTAGTTTTCTTTTCCATGATAAGCATTAATCTTATGTATGAATTCCCAAAAGAGTTTGGAGCTCAAATTACAGTTTTAAAGAGAAGTAGAAATACTGCAGAGAGTTTTGCAGGACCATGGATTCCTTCATTAACACTGAATTCTTTTACCAGCTTGACTTACAATTTTCAGCATTGTGTGCTTGCAACTACAGAGCAGTTTCTGGCATTAGTAGCCTAAACAAAACACAGTTCCAGGGTGTTTGACCTCTTGATGCACTTGTCAAAACCTTCCTGGTGTCACTGCGAGTAACACGTGTGGTAGCAGGCCAACTTCCACTTTGTGTGGTGAGAGTTTGGAAAGAGATGTGGGCTGGTATCGTGTAGAGTTTTTAAGTTACAAGCAAATCTCATGTGGAGTTTGCTGGTTTGGTCACATGGCCAGGCTGTCACTGGTGGATCTAAAATGTGTGCAGCAGCTTGGAAATCTGCTGTCCTTTTAAATGTGCAACTGGTGGAGTGCATGCATCCTTTCTGGAGTGTGGGCTCCCATGTTAACCAACCCTGTATGGCTGGGAGTTGGCAGGGGGGCAAGGAGTCTCTGCACGGCAACACAGGAAAGGCTTGCATGTGGGAAAGCTAGGCTTGCATGTGGGAAAGCAAGAAGGAAGCAGAGTTGCCTTGAATGCATACCATGACTGTCATTAAGTCACCAACATGGTTCCGTTACTTTAGAGGTTCAAAAAGAGCTGGCAGTGACATAGCCAGTGTATTTAAAAACACTGAATTAACACTTCCTGCATGTGAGGAATTGCTGTTGCATAGTCAGCCTGGGAGCACAAAGGCAGCAGTAAACAAGAGTCTGTAATGTGCAAGAGTAGCCTGGATTCAGTATGCCCTCAGTATTTAGGAGCTCTCAGATGGACAGTCAAGGTATTTATAGTTGCCCTTGGGCCCTGGGGAGTTGAATAGATCAGCTTTGCATTAGGGGTTCCCAGTGACCCTTTAGATTACATCTGGTGACGTTTAATATTCTGAGTGAGTGCTAATTACGCTGCTTGTAGCTCTTTGGGCAAGCAGGAAGTGGTTTCCCATCCTCAGCATGCCTTAACACATAGAGAACATTCCATCCTCCCAGATTTAACTTCCTAGGTGGCCTTCCCCTAGATGAAATATGTTTTCTTCGCCTTTTCTTTGTAAGGTGTCATGATAATCAGTGTAAAGAGGTAGCTTGAAACTGCCTGGGCTCCACCCCATCCCCTTACTGAGAGGAGGGAAGAAAAGGCATCTTTTGAATATCTCAAGTCTCATGGCATGGAGTACCAGGGCAGTAGCTGCAGCAGGATCTGTGATGGGATCTGCCTTTGGCCTCTACAGTGCACAGCAGTGGAGACCTGCCAGCCTCTTTACTGGACAATGCTGGAAATCAGGAGGGGGCTGTCACCATCTCCCCATCTCTGCTTGAATGGTGCTTACTCTCAGTGCTTGACACCACTCTCTGCTTTGCTCTGTGCTCTGAGATAATTTTCTTCCACTGGTGATGCGAGAAACTTTGTATTTTGAGGAGTACTGGGCTGGACCTGGTTATTTTATAGCTGGTGTAGGATCGCTGAGGGGAGGGAAGTTGCTCTTCATCTGCCGTCATTCCTCATGCCAGGGCTCGGAGCAGGCTGTGCTGAGACCTTTCTGAAGCAGCTTTTAGGCAGGCTGTGCAGAGGTGGTGGGAGGCTTGGTCTAAAACCAGCTGCTGGTTCCAAGGTTCTCCGAGCTCAACCTTGTCCTTGTTTTGCAATGTGCTGTGTCCTGAACATCTGCAGCCTTCTGGAGCTTTAAGGGCTACTCTGCTGTGGGGGTTGCTGAGCTCTTTCTTGCATTAATTAATACAACTTTACCTTTGGCAGCAGCAAAGGGAACTGCCAGAGGTCTTACATAGCATTTAAAATGTCAGCTGCCAGTCTAGAGCAGCTGCCAGCACTGGAGCTCTGGCAGGGGGAATGTTGTCACAGGACAAATGCAGGGCATGTCAGTGTGGACACAGCGTGAGTCAGTCAGGGCAGGGACTTGTGTACAGAGTATCCTGACGTTGGTAAAATGCCCTTTGAAATCTCCCAGCAAGTTGACACCTGTGCTGCTTGGGTCATATATAAGGAAATGCTGCTGGCTCCTGGCTGTTGTGGTTTGTATTCAGACCCGACTGTAAGTAGTTGTCAGTGTGGGGGATACACTGATAAAGTAATCCTGTGGTGCTGGGAGTCTCTCTTCTGGGTTAAAGAGTAGAGCAAAGCATTGGTGGTAAGAGTGTTGAGAGAATGTAGTTTTTAAAGCAATAATTTTGGTCACACATGTCTCAATTTTAATTCTTTTTAATGGACTTTTTCTTTTAAATGTTTGGAATTTATCTATTGATTGAACTGAATTAACATGGGATAAATAATAAAAAAAAAATTGTAACTACTGTCCTTGCTTGTCGTCATTGCCTTTGTGAATAGATGTGTCTGGAGAGCAGTTGTTTCTTCAACATTTGGATTAGAGGGCTTGGCTACAGATATTTGTATCTTTGATAATTTGAATTTTCTATTTGCTGTTAGCATGGGAAGTAGATTTCTTTCAATACTGTTACTTCTTTGCAATGAATTGTACCAGCTGTTTTAAGTTAGATGCATGCTCATTTACCTCTTACCTGTGATTTAAACCAGGCTTGTTCATTGGGCCTGTTAGATGTAAGCACATCTACCAGAGGTGTCCAGATAGGTAGAGACAAATTCCAGATCATTTGGACTGACTCCAAATCCTTTCCTGAGACTTAACTCTTCAGCGGAGCATTCTTTTGTACACAGTTGTTAAAGAGGGCTCGTTGGGGTGTTTGGGGTTGGCCGGTTACTAATGTGGGGTGCATCCATGGAATGCAGGAGTGCATGAATCAGAAGGGTCTCAATGCCAGGCTCAGAGATATAATCATAGGCTGGGTACTGTAGGATTTACCACAGTGTTTTACATATGGAATTAGTCTCTGCCCTTCCTTGTGCTGGAAATGTGTGCCTTTGCATAGATGCTGGGCTTGTGTCCTTACGGGAACAAAAGATTTATATTAAGCAGCCCAGACCAATTATAAATTCTTACAGGCACGTAGAGCTGTGCTTTTGATACCACCAGCAATGGAAATACTTAGAGGAAACCAAATTCCAGACTTGCTGATGGGAATGCTCTCTACTAGGATAAGAGTCACCCATAAACTTTTTAATGTTCTAGGTTTGTTTCTACCAACTAGAAAACTTGCATATACAATAAAGTTCCCATCCTGCTCTGCATCCCAGATCTGGGCTGTATGGCAGATTTCTCCTTTTTAAGTCTAGGAGGGTTTCTCAAATGGGGAAAATGCAAGCCTCAGATGGTCAGAGGCTTATTGTCCATACTGCCTAAGAAGTTATAAACAAAGATAATCAAAGCAGTTGTATTTGTCTTTTAGGGTTTTTATCTCTTCTGATCTCTGAATTCTAGGAAAAATGAAAGCATGATGATAACATACTTTTCTAACTGCATATTTTCTGCTGTTACTCTGACCATTCTTCAGTCTGTTCTTCCTTATTTTATGGCTACTCCCTCAGCCTCTTCTTTCAGAGACAGGCTGAAACTATAGCTTGTCTTTTGTTAATCTGCTTTTTGTATTCCCATACTATTTCTTTTCATGCATTTGAACTTACCCAGGATGGCACTAATGTAGTATACATGTTGCAGGCATGAAGAAGTTAATGAAGCTTTAAATGACTGCCTCGTAATAACATCTGTGTTCGTGGCAGCCTTGGGTCCTTGATACTGTAGTTCTTGCTTGCAGCCACATACAAAGAGTTTTATCCTCTTTGATTGCCACATTTCTATACAGCCTAAGTAGATTTAACAGGTT
Organism: Dicrurus megarhynchus; assembly: GCA_013399195.1. Taxonomy (NCBI): domain Eukaryota; kingdom Metazoa; phylum Chordata; class Aves; order Passeriformes; family Dicruridae; genus Dicrurus; species Dicrurus megarhynchus. Next base: position 611,124 of record VXAD01010362.1, read on the forward strand.
CTTTAGGGGAGTCCTTTTGTATATTCCTTGGCTGTAACAGCACTTTTATAGTGCCTCTTGAAAACTGAAAGGGCAGCTTTTAGTAAACAGGTAATGAAACCAAGAATTCCTATGTTGGAATGAGTAAAAATAATGTTCATGCAAAGGTGTTTTGAAGATGCTTTTGTGATTTAATTTTTGGAAATAAATTCACGGCATAAGAAGCAATTGTCAAAGTCTCTCTGCTAGTCTGATTCTGGTCCTTTGGCTGCTTAAACTGTGGCACTACCTCAGGATGAAGTAACTAGCTGATTTTTTTCTTTTTAGTTGAGGAAGGGGAAAAACTGAAAGCACTAAGAATTAAAGTGGACATGCAATTTTTTAAAATCTCCCATGAAAGTGATTATTTATGCAGATTTCAGAGTAGTTACTGGTGCTGCGCTGGCTATTTAAAATCCATCATGTGGCTGAGAATGGTGCCACTCAGTGCACTTGGATTGCGTAATGCCTTTTTTCTGGGCAGTGTTGTGCTGTAAAACAGTAGTTAGGTGAGGTGTTGTTTCAAGCACAGAGTTAGTTTGGTGCAGTGTGAAGAAATTGGGTTAAAACTGTAATAGCTCAGGGACATTCACAGGCAGAACTAAAGAGATAGATAGGAAGTACAAACTCAAGGCACTTTCTTCTCCAGTACTCACCTCATCTGTCTGAAGTCTTGAGCTGTGAGAAGTTTGATTTTGAATACATGGTTATGTTTGATCCTGTTGTTCCCCGGGCTATTTGCTTCAGTACATCTGAGCAGTCTGTAATTTATTGTTTAGATACATGAGATGTTCAATCTATCAGTGTTGCTGCAGCTTTGAACTTGGAAATAGCTGAGGTTTATGATTTAGAATTATCCACTTACATTTCATTAGCAATTTTGCATTTTCTTGCATTTCTAAAAGGGAAGTGCCTTTACTTATTTGCATTATTTATTTCTACTTAGCAAACATCTAAGTCCACACTGTCACAGATGAAATAGTTGAGCTTAGAGTTTTGTATCAAGTGTGCAAATCCTGAGATAATTAGAGTATTGTTGAGTGCTGCTATTTTGAACCCAGAGACGGAAATTCCTGGTTTTCAAAACCCAGGCAGTGTCTTCTACTGTAAACTGGATGTATCTGTACATTAGAAGAAGTTGGATATAAGAATCCTTTTGTGAAATGTTAACTGCAGCTTGATGTTCTTTCTTCTTCGAATTTATAACATGCCTCAATTTAATTTAAAAAAACCAGTAACTTAAAGTTTTCTTGAGAGTACAATTAGACCTTCCTCTCTCACAGTGCTAAGAGGGTTGATGTGAACAGATTCACATCTCTTAGGGTCTGCAGAGAGACTATTTTTATTTTAATAGTATGCTCTAACAGCATATTAGCAGTGTTTCCTTGTGCTCAGTGATCATATAGTCAGAAAGCACGTGAAAAGAATATGGAAATTTCAAGTGTGGGAAGTGTGGGAACAGCATGACATAGATGCATGTGAACATTAGTCTTTACCATGTATGATGCAATTTGTGACACTTCAAATTTTGCAAATTACTGTATATACTAGATTTTTTTCACAATAATTTCAAGACTCCTCTCTTTTCCTAAGCTCTCCCAGTTAAACCTGGAAGAAGGAACTAAACTTGCTTAAATTATGTAAATTTGAAGGGTAGTATGATGATAGAGAACTTCTTAGAAAAGGACATGGCAAGGTGGAAGGCAAATCCAAAAGGTTTGGAAAATAATGGGAGAGAAAGTGAGAAAAAGAGAAAATGAAATGTAATCTCTACAAATAAAAGAAAATCTGTGTGCCTGGGAAAATGCATGGATAACCATGATGCTGAGCATAGAAGGAATAAACATCTTTAAAAGAACAGGCATGACACTGTCCAGCTGCTTTTTTGTTTTGTTTCTGCACCCAAAGACGTTCTGGGAAGGACCAAAACATTTCCCCAGGTGCTTTTATAGGACAGAAGGCAAAAGCAATAAAGCTACTTCCTGGTAATGCAGTAGACAGTGATAACTGAGAAAGTTTGATTAAAAAAATCTATTATAAAAACACTAAAACATGAATATTAAGTGAACCAATCCATCTCTGCCTCCTTTCTTTCCCACAACAGCCTTGTTGCTGAGAAAACTGAGCCAAATGTATGGAATCACAGAGGCAGCTCTAGGTGTGAGCCACCTTGCAGTCAGGAGGTTTGTGGCTCTGCTGGGAGCTGTTTTGGGGGTAGAACTAGAGCGAGGTTTGAGGAGAACAGGAAATTGCATAAGGACAGCTCTGTTGGTTGTTTACTGGAAGCCAGTGCCACTGGAATAAACAGCTGTGCAGCAGTACAGTGTCCCTTTTGTCATCCAGCCTGACAGGACTGGGAATGGAATCTTGGAGCTCAGGCCTTGAATTCAGCGAGGGAAGCCTATGGGATAAGGGAGCTTGTCATAGACCTTGGAAACTGGGTAATATGAGGTTGTTTTGATCAGAGACCAGAGCTTTTTAAATCCAGAAGTTATTTTTGCCAGTATTGCTCAGTAAACAAAGTTTAACAGACACACATAGAAGTTGAAACCCCTGCCCCCTGCCCTTACCTCTCCCTTCCCCTATGATGGAGAGGTATTTTACATTTTTCTTAAGGTTCTTTGAACAGAGAAATCTCTGGTGAAGAGAGTCAGGTTTCTCACTGCAGCATGACAGTGAGATGGGGAAGAGAAATTCCTAGCAAGAGAGTGAGCAATGCAAACAGAGACCATTCACAGCTCTTCAGCCTCAGCCACCTCTTCATTAAGTACGGAAGTATGTGCAGACTGACTCAGTGACCAGACCTCAGTTTGCTTTGCAGAATTAGAAGAAGTGATGATGAGTGCTTTCCTCACTCGAAGCTACAGGTGACATTTTCTAAGCATATGTAAATATTTGGATCAACTAAACCTCTTCCTGCAGGTGTAGTATTTTCACAGGAAAGGGAAAATCGTGATTTCATCAAGTCACAAATATTTAATGAGGTAAACTATGATCAGATACTGCTTCATTAATCTTGTTTCTTTACAGTCAAAAGTGGTTCAGATACTGAGTATTCCAGAACACCAGACATGAATCCAGTGCCAGAAAACAGGGTGAAAAAAAACCAAACCCACCAGGAATTTAATACGACTAAAACATCTTTGTTGTTCCTCTGCCGAGAAAACCAAAATGAATGCATTTACATGGATTCACTGGCAGTTGTTAAGGCTGATTTATTTCAGTACAGTAGAATGTAGTGAGCGGATTTTAAAGCAGTGTGCCCTTATATTGAAGTTATTACACCTCTAGCAGAGATAAAGAATGCTTGATTTATTTTACTGAGGTCTGTATTCTCCTCAAGCCTTGTGCATCCTTAACATCCAGAGACCTCTGTCCTCCATTGTACAACATCAGCCAGTTAAGTTGTCTTTTAAGAATATACTTTTTTCTAATTTCTGAGCTGGGAATTGTTTAATTATGTTCTAGCTGCATAACTCAAGCTCAACAACTGTGTTTCAATGTTAATGTTAGGTTCTGTAATTGGAAAGAAAGGTCATCTAAATAGGGAAGGATTTTGTCGGCATTACAGAAAAACCTTTGTACTGTCCTTTCCTGATACTGTAGGAATTGCCCTTGGTACCATGACATGTGTTCATCTTGGGCATCTTTGAAGTCCTACGATAACATACTGTTAGTTATATTTAGACTGTTGCAAAAATGTATTTATTTTTAAGAAACACTTAGCAAATCTCTGTGCAGTTGGTTGTGTTGGGAAAGGAGAAAAAGAGAAGCAGAAGATTGAACTGAATGCTGGATTTGGGTCTATTAAATGGAAGCGAGTTTAGAGTATCTCAGAGTAGTGCTGTGTTCTGGCTATTAAAAAAAAATAACACCAGTCCAAAAATAACATAAGTATTATGAAAATATTTTACTTGTCTTGTTAATCTTTTAGAACAAATTAGTTTATTTTTCATCAAAAGAATTCCTACTAGGTTTTGATTTAAATAATGCAGTTATTTAAATGAAGTTCTTTAGTGCTACTTATGTATTTTCTAGAAAGCCCTATATTAATTTAAAATTCAGTATTTCATTTGTATGCAGGGAACATGATCCTTCTCCTTCATCTAGCAATCTGCACCACCCATATATTCTTTTTTAAACCTTCAGATGTAACCTTCTTAAATATTTAAGGCATAGCTCCAACAGAACAGTGGTAGGCTGCTCTTCTCTTCACTTTGCCCTCTCTTTTTTAGGTCTTAGTGAAATACTCGGAGTGCTTTGCTTTCCACTGAAGATCTTGTTATTCAGATATTCTAGAAAACACAAGTGCCTTATTGATTTCTAGAGCTGTTGAAAGTGCAAGTGAATATTCAGAAATAAGGTATTGAATGCACTTTGTTCCACGTGTGAAATGCAGTGGTTTCAGATTCCTGTTTCTATAGATCTGTCAGATACAGGCTTGCTGGGAAAGGGAGAGCGTGTGCTTTCCGATGGGGAGAATAGATGGGAAGGCGACATGGGGATCCAGAAGAAGGATTGATGGGGAGTGCAGTTCCGTAGCTCTGGTTTTGTGGGCTCAGTCCGATTTGTGTGCCTGTTCCATTCACAGCACTGAGGCAAGTCACCTGTTCCTTGGGCTGATTTACGTGTAGCGTGCACAAAGTGTTTTCACAACCTGATTCTGGTGTAACTGAACCAGAGCACTACAAACAAGAGAACAGTTACATACAGGCACTGAACAAGGGTGTGATAAAGACATTTTCTTCGATCATCTATTCCTGCAACCTGATTTCTAAATTTTAAAAATATTCAAGGTGCATGTATGTTTTTGTTTAGATCAGGAATATGCTTTTGGAGTAAATCTTGTTATTGCTATTTACTGTTGCTTGTCACTTTCTCAAGCTGTCTTTTCAAATCCATATCAGTGGATGCAAAGACCTCAGCACCGATGGTTTGGTCTCCAGACCTGCTGGATGGGTTACACTTTCTGAAGGTTTCCTGCTGTTATAGAGAAGTTCTGCAATCCCCAAAATTCAAAGTAATATGGGATTCATTTTTCCTTTACTTCTGTGGTGAAAGGTTTCATTGCCTTTTGGCTCCTCTGTGATTATTTCACCATGTGTATTGTTGTGTGTTTACTTGCTGTGCAGAAATAATTACTGCAGCCAGGAATTGTAACCAAAAAAGAAATTCATAAAGAGAAAGTAGTTTAGTATTCAGTGCAAGCTTAAGTATGATGAATAATTCAAGTGAAGGTCATTTATTCTAGAAATTAATGGTTTGAGCAGCCTAGTGGTTAAAAAAAAATTGTCTTTTTTTTCCTTTGTATTTTGTTTTCTTTAATGTCTGTTGCTTTTCTTAAATCTCATTTTGGACAATAACGTTCTTTTAAGCAGTGATATTGGTTGTGTGTAGCATTGACAATTGTGACATTATCAAAGAAAATAGCTCTTTTAAAACCTCAGTTTAGGTAAGTAGTCATTCTTTAATTGATGTTTGCAATACATTAAACTCTACCTGCAAGGTGAAGCACTAAGTATTTTAAATTAATTTTTTGAGGGAGGGCCAACTGTACCCTAAATAGGTCAGAATCCTAGCTCCTAGCTGTTGATTCAGGAAATAATTTTTTTTTCCAGAAATTGTCATGGAGATTCTTAGAATTCTGCATCACTTACCATACTTGTATAAACAGCTGAAAATAGTTTCAGCATGTATAATACATCAGATAATAGATGTATAGAAAGTTTTTATCACAGTATTCTCAAGATGTACTCTGTGAATCAGATGGAACAAGATGTCTCATATTTAGTCGTGATTTGGTTGAGCAGGGAGCTATATCTTAAGTTACATGGGTATTTTAAGTTGCTGAATTGCATTACTGAAAAATGCTTAGAAATATTCTCATTCTAAACATTTCTGTGGTAAGAACTCCAGTTTCAGAAAGCGATCTTTCATTTTGCTGACAGAACTTTTGCATAAAGAAGTTCAGTTAGAGTATGACCCAGGCAGTTAAAATCTGAATATTCATGATGGGTGCAGATACTGATAATGATCATCTCACTGCAGGTGTGTTGGATACTTGGCTCTACTCAGTCTGTAGATACTTTTGTAGATCTTCCCTATGTAGCCATGACTGGCACTCCTTCAAAAGAAGAAAGGAAGGAAAGGCTTTGAAGAAAAAAAAAATCGAAGTAGAATTTTGTAACTCTGGAAGTAGCTCCGTCTTTTCAGCCCCTTTGCACTTCAAATAGAGTTGTGAATGTTCACTGCTTGCCAAGAAAAGGTTGTTCTGACATGGGAATTCTTGTAGGAAGCCCAGGGAAGCTCAGGGATTCAGACCTCTTAGTTCTTGTTCTGGTGCCCAAACTTCCAGAATTGTTTGGAGCAGAATTGGGGTTGTCCAGGTTGTCAGAGCTGTTCCTGGCCCTTCTAGGAGGCTGCTGAGTGTGGCTGACCAGGAAGCCAGGGCTGCAGAGGTGGTGTGGGGACACAGTGACCTCCAGACTCTGTCACTGAGTCCCCCATTGGGTATCTTCTGACTTGGGAGATGTTCTTACTTGGTCAGTTGGATGGGTTTTATGGCTTTTCATGTTTTGAAGGAAGAACAGTGTGCACACACCATCCTTGCAAACATGTCCTCTGTATTACACAGTTCTAATGCATTTTTTAATAGGTTCAAGACAGCAAAGTAAGCTCAGGTGTGTAGGAGAGGCAAAATACCTGAGGGCAGATTAACATTGTGAGGTGAGATAGAGATAAATCCTGTTAAAACCAAAGCCCCTTAACTCTGAAGGGACATTTGAATGCTGGCAATGTAAGGTTGCTTTCCTAGTGAAGTAGGTACATCTCCCGAGTCCATTTTTTAAAGAGTTCTCAGACTCCAGCAAGTTAAAAAGCTCAAATTGTCAGCTGGATAACCAGTACCAGGAAATGCAATGAGTGGGTTTTGCCTGTAAATGTGGATCACGTCATGCTTTTCCCTTCTCCTTACCAGCTCCTCTCTTAGGCCAGAAACATTCATATTTACAGGAATTAACATGGGGATGTGGAGCATCAAAGGATTCAGAGGCTGTTGCCCACAAATCCACAACAGCTTTGCCACTGGAGAAGTACAACATATTCTAATCTGTGCTTAAACACAGTTTATTTTAGGCTGTGGTTTCAGATTAAATAACTGAATATAGAGTTTAGAGAGTCCAGACTCCCTTAGTATATTAAATTTAAAATTGAGGGCCATTGTTGTAGTGAATAGAAGGCAATGTGTTTTACAGCGAAGGGGTAGAATATATCTCTTGATTCAGTGCACTTCCAAGTAATTACAAAGAGCAGATCTTGCTGGTAATTCAAACAACCAAAACATTTTATAATTATATAGGGCCAGATTGCCTGGTTTACAGTTTCCCAGTGAAGAGCTATTCTTTGGAAAGCCTAGGGTAGAATTTCCCCTCTTCTGCCAGTCCTTCTGAAGGAGCAGGGAAAGAGGAAAAGGTGTTCTTGGCTCACACAGTGCATGCTGCGGTGATGATGCAAGCTAATAAATACATTACACATAGTTTGCAACTAGTAAGTGCCAAAATGTCTGATAATTGAGGCTGTAGTCCTTTCCTTCAGAGTTACCAAAACATTTTACTTTTGTGTAAATAGCTGTGTTATTCAAAGACAGAGCACGGTGGTGGTTTATACTCTTTTTTCCAAAGGAATAAATGAAGAGCCAGAGCTATAACAGACTGTGACAGAGCAAGAATAAAATCCAACAGTATGCAACAATGGTCGACACCAACTGCTTCAACTGCAAAGTAACAGATTTGTTTCAGTAACACCTGTGAGGGATTATTAAAATAACTTCTTGTAACATAACAAATTTGCATATTCAGAGAGCAGACAGGTCACTGTTTATAGCTACAACGCTAAACCTAAATGGTGTAAAGCTGTTTCTGATGCGAGGGGCTTGCAGGAAGACATGGATTTTGCAGCCAGGAGGAGCAGGGGATTTTTAATTTTTTTTTCTAGGAAAATCTTTAGGCGTGATAATAGAATTAATTTTATGACATTTCTCAGTATCCCCATGTGCAAACTGAATGTGCATATAGACTCTGTGGTGTATGGTCATTAGAATACTATAGATTTGTGTGTTACTTTCAAAAATGAAACATAATTTTTTCTGCATTATATATTATAAACGTGTAAATAGAAGATTTAAGTATTCCATTCACAAATATGAAGTCAGAATATTTTGATCATATTAAAGCTACTATATATCTTTTTCCAAATAGATTCCTGCTGAGCGTCTGTAATGCTTGAAGTGGCATTTTCAGCTGTAAAAGCATTGTTGGAAAATTTCACTCTAGATTTAATAGCAGTCAGTGTTTCTTTAGCTCATGGTATTAAATTGAATCCAACTGTAGGTGGTCCTAGTTCTTGTCTTGAAATCTGGTGTGTGTGCATTAGAATGAGAGTATGGAGAGTTAGAATATAGAGATATAGAAAAATGTAAGATATTATATTAGACTTAGAATAACAGTGGTCTGTTATTTGGTCAACAACTCAAGAAATGACTTTGTTCCCTTTAGCTGTACTCTGTCCCTTGATCCCTAGTCAAGGACTGATGGATGGATGTAATATCTGTGGAAAATGCTTTTTTTTTTTTAATTGGTTGGGTTTTCCAATGTAGCAGCACAATGTACCTGCTGCATAGTAGAAATTAAAAGGAAGGAAGTGTATTTCATCAACTTTTACCAGGAATTGCCTGGGGATCCTTTGCTTTCATTTCCACCTGAAATGCAAGTTCCCTTAGTTTTGAATTTACCACTGCAATGTGAATGTTCTGCTGGCACCCAAGGTGAGCTTGCTTTGAAGAATTCTTAGTTCCTGGGCAGTACTGCTTATCCTCTCCACTCTGTGTCCAAAGGGCTGGGTTTGTGGAGGGAGAGCAAATGTCCAGCTCCCATCCCTGGCAATTCCTGACCTGGGTGTCCTATAGATCTCCAGTCACTGCAGATACATCTCTGGAATGAAAACGTGGATTTAAGCCTTTCCCTCACAAGATGGCAGCATCACTTCAGGGAATAACACCACCTGCACCAGTCAGGAGCCCTTGGACATTTGAATATTTCCACTTTATCCAGTATGTGAAAGAAACTCTGATAGCTGTGCTCATTTGTGTTATCTGAACTTGCATATCAGCATCAGGCACGGGACTGGATGGATTTCATTCGTTTGCTGCTATGTTTGTGATGAAAATTATGAATTGTACTGAAATTGTGAATTGTACTGAAACTGTCATTATTATTGTGACTCTAGTTAATACTGTAGTTGCATTCCTGAGACTTCAGCAGCAACATCTGATTGTTTCAAATGCACTAAGCAGAAATATCTTAGAGAAATTTAATTTCAGATTCACACGTTTCCCTCTGTGTCCATGAGTGTTTTTATTCATTCAAGGCTTGATCCTACTCTCCCTGAAGTTAATGGTTGAGTCAGAATTTTAGGGTAAGTCGTGTAAGGGGATAGAAACAGCAGAAAAGAAAGGTTATTAAAGTGGGGGCTTTAATGGGGTTTTTAATATTTTTACCCCATATATAAATAATCAGGTATGATGAAAGAGCTTCTGTTTGAACTATTAGAAGCATCGACCTTCAGTTAACTCTGGACAACACCTTTATTTTATTTCATGGCAGCACTGATCGACTTCTAAATGAATTAGGTCAAGTTTATTTCTGATTCTAAAAACAGGTCTACCAATTTGGCCTTGCCCATTAGGAATAAAAAGCTTGGAAATACTGGAATCCTCCCTGTGGTTTTTGGATGAAGTTGAGCTTCCCAAGAATATAGATACTTTTTTTTTTTGTTTTATTACCATTTTGCCTGTGATTTTGATTTTACAGCATGAGTTGTGAGCTGAAGAATAATACTTTCTAATTCATATGATTGTTTTATAACTTTCTTCAGATATTCCACTAATAAGACCATTTTCATTTTTAAATCAGAAAAACATTTTTCATGACTGCCTGGAGAAATGTCTCTTTTATACTTAATAGTAATGAAGGAGATGTACTTTGCTATCCTGGGTGGCAACTGTTATTATTTCAAGGAAATATTGGCTGGTGTGCAATAATACTTTAACAAGAAAATATTTAAAGTCTTGTATTTTCATTTTCTTTAAAGTTTTTATGCTGAGCACAAAAAAAAATATTTTTCTTTCAATTTCTCAAAATCCAACATGCTTAAGATATGGTTTTACTGACAAGTGGTCACTTTCTTTGCACTTCTAGGATTAAGGCAGGTCTAGCCTGCAAGTATAACTTTCTACTAACAGCTCAAGGTGTGGGACTTAATGTTCAGAGATATCAAAATTCTTACATTTAAACTTTACCAAACTGGAACGCATGAACAGAGTATTTAATTTCTTCTTTAATGTGCTGAGGGATTTTTATTGGTGCAGTTCTCCTCATCTGCATCAATTCACAGTACAGCCTCCCAAACACGAACCTACATTTGCATTGTTTACTTTTGTGGCTTTGTACACATTTTCTAAAATTGCTGAAGGAAGAAAGCCATGGATATAAATGATACTGGGAGAATGAGGTCAGGTCCTTGGGTGATAATGATTGCTGAATTCTGCTCTCTCCTGCCTACCTAGCATAGATTCTAAGGAAACAGAAGAAATGCAGCTGATACCTTCATTTGTAGAGCCTGGTGCCTCCACTTTCACATATATTCTGAGATGTTGTAAGAACTGAACTGGAACACATGGACAGCAGTGCATGAGAGCTTCAGAAAGGCAGGTTCAGACACTGAAGGTTGTTTTGGCTGCTGCAGGTCAGCACACCTCCATCATTCCACCTCTCTGTGGTAGAAAAAGAGAGAGAGCACAAATGTAACCTCCTGGTCACACAAAGCCTGTGATATTCTCCGTGAGCCTCCTTCCTCACTCATCCTGGCAGTAGGACAAGTCTGGCTTTCAAACAAAATTGAAAGGCCTTCTGCTTTAAAGAGGAGGATAATTCAAGGGATAGCCTGTAGCAGAAAATTGAGAGATTGTTTAAGGAAATGAAATATTTGCGGTTATTTGTGATGAAATGTGCTATTGATCACATTCAAATCCAACCCACACTGTTAAAAGTCAGAAGCTATTTTTTTACTAGGCTGTATGAAATTAATTTCTCCTCTTCCTAGTGGATGAGAATTCTGGTTATAAGTGGAACTCACTAGTTTAACCAGCAGTGATCCTATTTGTGGTCCTTTAATCTAGAAGTGTTTAATGTTCATGTTTAAGTCCATTTATTTTTTCAGAAAGCATTTTAAATGGGTTTGGCTTTTACTATGTTTTTCAGGGCTAATTGGAAGCACACTTGAAAGACAGAGGGGAATGAGGTACTTCTAACCATTACAGTGGCACTTGTAAGAGAAAAGCAAAGCTTTCATGATGCAGCTTTTATCACATGTGTTAATTCCAGAAGCATTTGTGTCTACCTGACCCACAAACAAATAGATTTCATTTTTAAGGACTTGAAAGTCAGTACTTTTCACACTAAATACAAAGCACTAAAAGAAAGAAGAGAGGTAACATTATTCCCCCTGATTATTCAGAAGATGGAATAGAAAAGTAGGTAACAAGGACGATACAGATCTCAGATGGTTTAAGGAAATGCTGAATTTTGCCTTTATGCTTGTTTTTAGTATGGCTTATTTATTTTCTTTGCTGGAATAATACTAATCCAACTTCATATTATGATCCACGTGTGCAATTTCCATTGAATGTTGTGGTAGTTTGACTCTTGAAAGCCATGTAATTGGCTAGAAATTATTAGCAGAAACATAGAAATAATTGGGAACATTTCCTTTTTCAATACCTTCCTTCAGTCATGAAAGAATTTGCAAAGATACTGTTGAAAATGACCAGATTACAGAATTTACTTCTCCCTCAGAAACAATGAAATGTTCTGTTTCAAATTCCCATCCCATTTTACTTCTCCATGCTTTAAGGATTTATATTGGCATTACAAGGACAGACAGAGATGAACATTTAAATTTCGTATTTGGTTCATATCCTGATAAAGGCGCATCATTGGAAAATAGATTCTTCAAAAGCATACATAATGTTGGAATGTTCATTAAAATGCTTTTGAGTAGCTGAGTACTGCTCAAAGTCGTTGGATGGGTCTGCATTTGGCTTCTGTTTTACTGCAAATAAGAGATATTGAAATCCCCAACTTTTAATGAAAGTTTCTGACCATTATATAATGCAAATGTGTCAAAAAGACCCCAGGCTTAATCTGAGAAGGATAAGTAGACATATGGTCAACATGTCATTAATACTTTTGCTCAAAAATGTAATTAGAGGAACATGTGTTGTAAATAACACTGTGCTAATAAAGCAAAGGTTTTATAAGAAGTAGTCCTTGGGCCAGATTCCACTTTCTCTTTCTGGTATAGCAGATGTGGAATAAACGTAAAGCTGAAAAATACCAGAAAAACACAAGCTATTGTTTGCAAAGATTTTCTACTGGCATGTTTGAGATTAGTCTGGTCCATTTGCTGTATATGAATTCTTAAGTGGTAATATATGTGGTAACTACAATACATATTACTGGGTCCCAAGCACTGTCTATTATATTGGTGTGCCTGGAAAGTAGTACTGTAAATAAATTTCATGCTTTACACAGTATTGCTAAGAAGAAATTTGGTAATATTCTACCATTTTGCAGACAGGGGAAAATTAAATAAAGCCCAAAAACAGTGGTGTTAAGGTAAAATGCTCAGCTGTTAATGTAGAAGAACATGTAAGTTAATTCTCTTTGTAAGTCCTCAGAACTTTGGGGTGGTTATTCAGGAATAATTCACAACAAATTGAACAAAACAGAGGTTTGTAGGCTGTGGAAGAGCTTTTCAGGAAATGTGAGCTGTTACTTGATACAGCAGCTCTAAGCCTTGCTAACTGACCAACTTCTTTATGGGACGTGCCTTACTGTATCAGAGCTGTGAGAACAGACATCTTTTAAGGTTACAAGTAATTTTATACAAAATTACATACTAAATATTTATTTAGAGTTCATCACAATTGACAGGTGAAAGGTTGTAGGTGCACACATTCAGTTGCGTAGTTGAAGAAGATATAGGAAAGAGAAAATAAAAGATTATGGATTACAGTAAATTGGGAGGTACTGGAGAAGAAGATGATGGGTCTTAGAATAAAAAGGAAGGTAAATTTAAAGTTGTGAAGGATTTGCAGATAAAAATGAAACCAGGAGAAAGGCTGAGTGAAGACAGAAGAGTCTGCATGAAGCCCAAGTAATGGAAAGAGTGGACAGAATATATGAAAATACGTGATTGGATATTTAAGAAGCTTTCAGTCTTTAAAATGTAAGCTTAACTGGGAGAAGTCTTAACATTCCCTAATCCATACAGGCTGTTTAGGATTCCATACAGTCCTGAGGAAGAGCAGATTGTTTTGTTCCATTTGCGTGCAGGCCTCTGTGCAAACCACACAGTAAGGAATTGCAGGAGGGTGCTCAGCAGGCTCGGAGCAGGAATAGGAGCTGCACTTTTGAATGCAATGGTTTCATTGTTTATAGCTGGGCTGTTACAGAAATCCAAGATTATAAATATACTTGTCAGGGAAAGATACTTGCAATGAATTTTCTCACAGGTAACAAAATTGAGATAAAACACCTGACAGTATCCTAACACTTCATATAAGTAGGCTAAAGAAAGAATGTGCATTACAATGTTCTGGGAGCAGTTGTTTCTTTGTTTTCTTCTCAAAGCCCTGTGTGCTGAAAAGCAGAACTGACTCGGAGTGTTTGCAGCAGAAGGAGCAGCCAGAAGAGAAAAGGATGTTTGTGTTCTGCACTGAGTGTGGAAGGCTGTGTTAGCTTCCACCAAGCTCCTGTGGTCAGATGTTATTGAAAGTTATTGAAACTAAAACAAGATGTAGGCTCAGAAAACTCCTTTGCAAGACGCAGAGCTCTACTACATATGCAGGAAGAGCTTTTGTAATTCCAGTCTCAGAGGGGAAGAAAGAGAGATGTGTACAAGTGATGTGTATTGATGGCACTGCCAACAGCAAAAGTTAGCAGGCAGCAGGTTTTGTGGAGAATATTTGAGGTAAGATTGGAAGAACAATCAACTGAGAAACAGAAACCTTGACTGTGTTTTAAAAACAAGCACTAACAGCTGCTGTGAGCCTAAAGCCTTTAACTGTGTTTTTCTGAAAGACTAAAAACTCCCCAAACCATCCAGTACCTGAAATAACTTCCAATGTAATAGCCCAGGGTAAGCAGATACCTCTCATTTACAAACTGACTTCACGGTTTTGAGACATTGCTGCAGAGCATTAGGTGCATGACACAATGTAGGCTTGCAACAATCTAACATGCTAATCTCTTGCTAAGAAATGAATTGGTATTAGAAGACCATAGCACATTTGTGATTTCTCTTGCATGAGTAAAATGCAGTGGTGAAAGGTATGGATGATATTAGCTCAGAGACTGCTGGAGGAAACCCCCAATACCTTTTGCAATAGTATTTGCATATAATAACCTGAAATTCTGTCTTAATGCTGACATACTGAGTTAAGGGTCCTGACGACAGGCACTTGATATTTCTATGGAGTACAAAGTGGGTTTTTTTAAGAATTTAATGCTTCTGGAGATAATTTCTATGTGCTTTCCATGTTACTCAGTTCAGTTCTGGAATATGCTGCTCAATGGCATTGAACTATGTTCTGATTTGTTCCTTTGCAGGTGAGGAAATACACCTTCTAACTAACCAGAAGTGCAGTGGTGGAACCAAAAATTCAACTTAGTTCTTTGAAATTTGTTTCAAAGACTTTGCAGACTGCATCCTGCCTTCATGGCAAACCTTGCCTTTTGCACGTGTTGTCTAACTGTAGTTGAGTAGGATGGTACTTGTTAAGTATTTGAAATGAGCAGGGAGGTGCTTTGAAGGAAATGCCATGTGTATTACAGAGTTTATGTTTCTAGCTGTGGAGACAGTAGCTTAACAAAGATTGTGTGAGTATTTCTGGTTTGGTTCAGACCAGCTGCAGATGGGACACCATCAAATACATTGTTTAAACAGGCTATAAAAACAGCCTTGCTAAATCTGGGCAATGTGATGATTCCAGCGAGCTTGCTGAAATGAGTTATTCTTGGCAGGAAAGAAAGAAGATAGGACTTGGGATGTGCACTGAGAACCTAATTTTCTCTTTATTTAGGGAACAGGAAATGAGAAGCAACATTACAGCTGAGGCTAAAGCTAGCGTAAAACAATGGGGATGAAAAACTAAGATAAAACTGACCTCTTCAGGGGAAGAGGCTGATAGATGTGTCTGGCTGGCCTGGCAGAGAAGACACGGTGGGAAAGTTTGGGGTTATTTGGTTTGGACTGATGTCTGAAAAAGGCAACCAGTGAGGTTCTTGAGGAGGAAGAGGGGAGTTTTGTTTAACTCTTACGCATATTTCCTATATAACATTTTGTGCTTTCTGAGGTCCCTCTTTAGAGCATTTTTCCAGATAACATTTTTTGTCCTGTCACCTTGTGCTTGGAAGCCATGTGTGAAGTTTTGATAGTAATGAAATGCCTCCTGTTAGTTTGAAAAACAGTGATAATAAAGTTTATGGATTTCCACTATTCTGTGCTATTGAATGTTCTTAAACTAAGCCATTAGTAAGGATGACAGAACTGGGATTCTGTGCTCTATGCAATGTTTTCGTGGCTAGTTCAGCACTGCTACTGAATTTGTAAACGGGACAACTGAAGTTATGAAATTAACTTTGAAGTAGAGTAAAAGCCTTACAGAACACAGGATTTGAAAATGGATCTTGACAAATTCAAGGAAGGAGAAATTCAAATTCAAGTTATATGACTGACTAGGATGTTCTTGCATGTTTTAAATTGATTAGGAGGAGTTGTTAAAGTTTTGGTTTTAATCAATTATCTTAGTTGAGGATTGCCACTAATTACCTGAAGGATCGAAGAAGAAACTTTTTCCCCTGTCTCTCTGTCATGCGTTCTTTTTTTTTTTCATCATCACATTTTTTGGGGGTTTTGTTTGTTTATTTGTTTTTCTTTGCTAGGAGCTAAAGGTTGGAGTCTGAACATGCCATACTGTTATTCCTATGGGAAATCTTAATGATCCTGTTTATGTTTTCCACCCATGCTTGGCAATGCCATCTGGCGTGCAGTGGCCAGATTAGAGGGGAGTAAGGAATTCTCTTCTCTCCCACCCTCTCATCCTTGTTTACACTGGCAGAGGCTGTTGGGATCTTTATTTTTCCGTGCTCTTCTGTTTTATGGAGTAAAGTTTACTTGCTGGGCTTAGTTCAACTTCTTCACTGTGGCTCCCTGCTAGTGTGAGACCTATAGTGCTGCTAAATGTATTTGCTCTTTATTTCTGTGGGATGTCTGAAGGGGTTTTTTATCATTTTACTAAAAATATACATTACAGGCTATGAGTGTATTTCAGCTGCCATGTACATATGTATGGATAGAATGGGTGTTGATATTCTATTTCAATTTAACAAATACTACATAGTTTAGGACTTCAGGGTGATCGGGGTAGTCCCGTCCCACCATTTACACCCCAGTTCTGCTAGGAAATGTCTCTGCTACAGTCACACAAGCAGCAAAATCAATATTGCGCTTTAACCCTGAATGTATTTGAAATTTTGCTTTGAAAACTCAATCATTTTAGACTATTTCTTTGCTATGCAACACTGTAGGCTGTACGCCCTCAATCTGGTTCATAGGACTGCATCAGTAATAGAATCAAACTGTTTAAAGTCTGATCTCTCAGGGATTTAGAGTTTTCAGGGGGAAAAAAAAAGAAAAAGAGGAGCTGTGATCTTGGAACCATTGCCCAAAAAGTGTTGAAAATCTAATAATTCTAACAGTTTTATTTTTCAACAAGATCAGAGCACTCCTAGCCTTTCAAATACCTTTCCATGTGACTTAGAAAGCACAGATTAATATGCAAATGTGAAGGCTTTGAGCTACTTGAATATTAATGACTTTTGGAATATGCTCCTATTGAGATGTTTGAACATTAAGGACAGTAGTGAACATTACATAATTCATAAGAATAGCTCATTAGTTAAAACAGAGTCTGTGTGACTGTTGATGAATGACTTGAAGTCAAATTAATTTGTCAATTTTGTCAATACTCTGCCAGTACAGAGTCAGTTTGGGAGGTGTAAGGTGGAGTGTTGGATAGGAGGTCACAGAACACTGATAGGGCAATAGCAGCTCTGCCAGTGTTGTTACCTTCAAGCACAGTGTAATTTAGGCAGGCATAGGGGAAAGCAATGATTTTTTGTGCTCTCTGTTCAGCAGTTCTATTTCTGTTTTTATACTTTGCATTCATTCTCTTTATAAAAGTCATAAATGGTATGATCTGAGAAACTTCTAATGTGCAGCTGTGCTCACACAGGGAATGTGCTGAGTGTGAGCAGGAGAGACCACCTCTGTCATGCAGCTCTGAACAGGACACAAAGGTGGATTTAATCACGCATGACATGAAATCCTAATGCTGCCTGGGCTTCCTGCAGCCACTGTGTGTGACCCGGAGCCTGAGGAGAACCTGTGGTGCAGCACCAAAAATGTCTCAGTTCCAAATTTTAAGTGAGAGGATGAGGCTTAGCTGACCACCAGTGAATATGAACCTGGTGCTCGGTGAAATGGGGTCTTTAGTGACTTGTTCACTAAAAGCAATAAACACTGATATGTTTCCAGGCTGAGGACACAGGACAAAATGAACAGGAAGAACCTATGTTGCAGATCAGGTGTAATTGATTTCTCTGTAATTAAGTCAGAGTAGTTGCTGTTGAAAGGGGTGCCTGGAATCTGAGGAGTAGCAAGCTCCTCTCTAAAGGACTGTCAGATATAAGGAGGGAACTAAAAATGTGACTGATGGCAGAGTGTGGAGATAACTGCTGTCACTGGCAAGCAGGGAGGTGGCCCAGAGGGGCCATCTTCATGTGAAATATTACTACACAGGGTACTTCAGAGCAGCAATGCATTTACAAGAGAAAACTCTTACATCACATATCTATTTGATGAGTCAGATCCATTGGTGGGCACCAGCAGGGAAGAAAGGAACTAGGGATACTCAGGACCTGAGGAACTGATGAGCAGCCAAAGGGAAGAGCCCATTTATACATGAAACAATTGCATAAATTAACACCTGCACTGACAGAAGCTTGGGATCAAGTTCTTGGGTCCTATGGGAGTGCACAGGTATGGGGTGTGAGAACACAGACAGAAATCAGTGTGGAAAACCTGTTGAAGTGGTGGAAGGGCAAAGCAGCACTGCAGCCCACCTGAGAGAGAGCACAGGGAGGCAGAAGTTGCTTCCTTCAGTGCCATCAGAAGAGATGGATTATGGGCAGGAAAGAGTCAAGTATTTCTCAGCCATTTCCCCGGCAAACCAGAGAAGTTGTTTTATTTGACTTACCTACCAAAACCCCATACCAGAGAATGAATAGATGAGTTGCTTTAAACGTGTTTGAACTGCATCACTGCAATACATTTTGAACATACAGCTTGCGGCAATCTCTGTAGAGATGCAGAAAAGGATTCAATTCTTGAGCATGTTTATTGCTTTTATCTGTGATGCTACATTAGAAAGAAATGGGATAGTGTAGAAATGGTTTGTAATAAATGACTACATCCAAAGTATAAGGTAAAGCTGGAAGATAACACAAGGATTCAGAGCAAGAAGACTTAGAAAAAATGCATAGCAGATGTGTAGTGCACACTATGATGGGACACAGATGTTTTTCTTGCTTCTTATTTCAAACTAAATGAACTAAAAATCATACGCTGAATCAGGTAAGAATAAAGTGCTAATGCTGTGCAGCTGTCCTTGCTGAAGGATGGCCTTTGTCTCACATAATTACACTTACAGTTGTATTACAATGGAGCTGTGTACTAATGGGATGGTTTGGCCATAAATCCAAAAGCCATACTGAGGCCATTAGAATGTTGAGGGTGTCCTGTGTAAGCCTCCCTTGCACTTCCTGGTCACCCTCTGGAAGGAAGCCAACGAGATGCAAATAACCTTTTGTGGGAAAATAAGAGCCAAACCTGTAAGGGTCACACTCCAATGTAAAATATGTATGGATTTATCTGTGGGAGTCATTAGCAACATACCTCAGTGCTGCTCTTTACCTCACTGTGTACACCAGCTCAAGTGGAAAATCAAATGACAGGTTAATGCTATGCATTTGCAAAACCCCTGTGAGAGGAGCAGACACTGTTGCCCATAAATATCAACCTTTTAAGAGGTTAAGATGGGTGACGGTGAAACAAATATTACTGTACTTAACAACAAACTGCTCTTCCTCCTGGAAGTCAATTGCAAGGCTTCTATTGGCATTAATGGGGAAGGCTTGGCCTGTTAATGATCTGTAGAGGGGCTGCACAAGGAGCTCTTGAGTGTTTTGTTTAAGTACAGAAATAAAAATTTTAAAATTAAAAAAAAAACCAAAAAAACCAAACCAACAAACAAAAACCCCCCACAAAACCAAACCAAAAAACAAACAAACAACCCCCCCTGCAAAAAAACCCAACTGAACAAAAACCCAACAAAATACCACAAACAACCTACACGCCATTTCCAAAGTGTATGGTAGTAACATCTGTATTAGAATTAAAAGAGGGCTGGGGAAGGGGTTGTTGATACTCTGTTTATTCCTGCAGGAGAAGTCATTTAGTGGAGGGGGGTGAATTTTGATAGCTGGCCTCGGTGCACTTTTACCATGGTGAGGTGCAAACAATTCCTCCCTGGATTGTGGTGGGTTTGTGCATTTGTTGAAGTTAACACTGTTACTGAGTGAATTATTTAGTTCAGAATTCCTGGCTTATAATTTGTTGGTTGCAGAATTCTGGGACTAAAGTCTCAGTCTCTGAATGGCTGGCTCCTGGTAAATCAGTTTGAAGTGATGTCTTATGCTTAAATAAGCATCCTCTGGAAGGTGTGAAATGTACCAAATACAGGAAATGGAAAAGAGTCTCTGGCATTCCATGAGATTTTTGAGTGTTCCTGACTGTTTGCCAAGGCTCATTCAATGTAAATTGGAAGGGTTACTTCCTAATAGTTCATGGGCAGTGACCCATACAAGAAAAACTTCTGCAACTCCGCTTGCTTTACTTTTTTGGAAAAGGGCCTGCTAGAAACAGATTTTTATGCACGTTGTATTTATAGTGCTGCCTTCTTGCTATCAGATAACTGTTTTAGGTGGGAGAGACTAACCAGATAAGGTTTGAGCTTCTCTTTTCAGAGAGAGGAACCAGGATCTGAGCTGGAGAGCCTTAATCCAAAAAGATGCAATTAAAGGTAAAAAACAGGAGCTGTCCATACAAGGGAAGAAAAGAAAAGGAAGCAATGAACTATAATGTCAATCTGTTCTAGGGCTGGAAGCAAGCTGACAGACAAAAATCCAATTTGGAAAACAGCTGGACACATCTCAGATTCTTCGTTAAGGCACAAACTTTAATCCCTAAGAGAAATATAGAAGTTAGTCCTGAAGGCAGCTATCCAGTCTGTAAATGCAGTGGAGTTGCAAATAGCAGCGAACTTCATGGAGCTGTTCAGTTTTGGTTTATTGTTGGTGGATTTTCTGCTGTCCTTCCAGATGCAGGAACAATTCATATGTCATTCTGCTCCTTACACAGGATATTGTGTCACTTGGACTTGGAGAATCACAGAATTTGTGACAGATCCGTGGAAGGATGTGCTGTGCTTCTTTTGCTTGGCCACTCCATGGCAGTGTGGAAAAAATGAGTTCTGACTCAGATGTTTGTGTGGCACAGCTTGGGAAAACAACGTGCTGCAGTAATTGGCTCTTTAGGGCTTGAAAGTGGGAAGAAAAGAACAGGTTTTGGCTAGGTATACTCTTGATAAGCTGAGGAAGCAGATACGTAAGTGAAGTAATACATCCTTGCTGTATAGAGCCTTGTCTGGACACACAGCTCTTTAATTGTATGTTCTACATGATTGTAGGCAAGGAAGTCCTGATTCAGGTTTTCATTTCTTTGCATAATACAGAATAGTGTTGGGTTTTTTCTTACTTTTTTACTAGGCAAAAGGGCACATTTCTTTCATAGTAAAATAATTAGGATATTATAAATAACTTCTCAGCAATGCATAGTTGTCTGCATTAAAATGGAACTATGTCAGTAATGAATGTTGACTTGGAATTACAGCCAGTATGGTAATGAAATAAAGCCCCATTAGATTTAAGTAATTTGCAAATTGAGGTTGTTATCAGTTAATAATGATGTCCCTGGCTGATGTGAGGAAAGGGTTGTGCTACTCAATCAAATAGGAAGTAGGACTTGTAAACAGATGTAAACTAGCATAAATGTTAAATTATGGATTAATTTTATACATACATTGCAGTAAATCCCCACTAGTAGACAGCTGTGAAGACTGCCTAGAAAACTTGGCTGCGTTTATGTTCAAAGTGATCATTCTCCTGCTCTTGTTCTACTTCTAGGAAAGCTCTAAGTAATTATTTTTGTGTGAATTCCAGCAGTACATCAGTTTATCACAATGCTTGTGTTATTCATATATATTTGTAATTAATCACAAGTTATTCAGGTGCTAAATAGGTGCATCAGCTTCTAGGTCACTTTTGACTTTCTTAACTAGAGCCTTACAAAAGAGTAGGCATAATAGATCACATTTGAAAGAAGATTAATCCAGGGTATCCCCTGAGTTTTAGTAAATGTGTATTATTACCTGAAGGAGATGTAGGAGAACCAAAATGCCTCACAAACCCCTGTGAACCAGGAGCGTTTCGCCCCCTCTATAATGCTGGTTGTGTGCTGCTCAACGTTAAACCAACATTTTGTTGCCACTGGGTTTCCTCTGACACAAGATCTGACCAGGGACCTGTGTAACTATAGAGCATCTGGTCTGTTTCTTTACCCCCCTTAATTAAAATCAGATCTATTTGTTAGGGAACATTGTGGAAAACCTAGAGGCACCAAAAGGGAGCCTCCAATACAGAAACTCACTGCAACCCTCTGGAAACTTTAAGGTTCAAAACAGTGAAAATCTCTGCAGTTGTGGCAAAGCAGAGTATCAAAGAACAACAAAGTCACCCTGATTTGTCAGTAATTTGCAACTAGCTATAAATAAAACCTGAATTCTCTTATTGTGTCAACTGGGGTCCAGTAAAGCGTTTTATTTTTCAAACAGAAATTTATCCTATAGAGTGTTTGATTAAATATACCAGTCAAACAGCTTCTCAAATAAGAAATACTTAACTCTTCTTTGTCTCTTTCAGTAGCTGTGACTTTTGAAAAATTTTGTCTACATTTTCCCCCAAGAATGACATGATATTAATGATAAAAAATTTGGTTGGATGACAGTGCTACCAAACTGTCTGAGGATGTAGTATGGGTGCCACACAGGCTTCCCGCTCATGTACCAGTCTCTGTAACTGCAGAAATGCTGATAGGAGTGTGCTACCCTTGACTTCTCACTGCCTCGCTGTTTGTGGGTTCACGTAGGCCTCCATACAGAGTGTTTAAAATGCTGCTAAATCAGAACACCTCTTTCTGAGTGTCATTACAGCTGTGACAATGGGCTGTAATCCTTTCATTCAGTAAGGATGTTCTGTTGTAGGATTGCCTGTGAGTTACTGGAATGTGGTTTAACATACTCTCTTCTAGTTAGACAGAAGAGTCTAACTAGAAGTAGTTAGAAGTCAGACATCTGGCACTGACTGGTTGTCTGTAAACAGGACATGATATTTCCTCAGTCACACACCTTTTCTCTTGGCACTGAACACTGTAGCTGGGAGGTGCAGGTAGAAAAGGAATTTGCTTTTTGCCAGAGGAAGCTGCAAAGTGGAAAAGGCTGAGCTAGGTGATTCACAGCGGGGTTGTTTTGGTTTTGTTAGCTTGTTTCCTCTAAAGGGCTGCCAGGGTCATGTGAGGGCACTGGGGTGTCCACTGTCCTGGGGGCATCAGGCACAGCACCATTGTCCAGGGATTGTCCTGCTCTGCTCTGAGCTGGGGCGGCCTCACCTGGAGGTCTGGGGGCAGTTTTGGGTGTCACAACAACAAAAAAGACATGAAGCCATTAGAGAGTGTCCAAAGGAGGGTCATGAGGATGGTGAAGGGTCTGGAG
This sequence comes from Dicrurus megarhynchus, assembly GCA_013399195.1. Taxonomy (NCBI): domain Eukaryota; kingdom Metazoa; phylum Chordata; class Aves; order Passeriformes; family Dicruridae; genus Dicrurus; species Dicrurus megarhynchus. The sequence continues at coordinate 634,267 of VXAD01010362.1, forward strand.
GGGAAGCCATATGAGGAACAGCTGCAGGCACTTGTTCTGTTCAGCCTGGAGGAGACTGAAGGGAGACCTCGTTGCTGTCTCCAGCTTCCTCACAAGGGGAAGAGGAGGGGCAGGCATTGATCTTTTCACTGTAGTGACAAGTGACAGGACCTGAGGGAAGGGCATAAATCTGTGTCAGGGGAGGTTTAGGTTGGATATCACGAAAAAGTNGGAGGTCTGGGGGCAGTTTTGGGTGTCACAACAACAAAAAAGACATGAAGCCATTAGAGAGTGTCCAAAGGAGGGTCATGAGGATGGTGAAGGGTCTGGAGGGGAAGCCATATGAGGAACAGCTGCAGGCACTTGTTCTGTTCAGCCTGGAGGAGACTGAAGGGAGACCTCGTTGCTGTCTCCAGCTTCCTCACAAGGGGAAGAGGAGGGGCAGGCATTGATCTTTTCACTGTAGTGACAAGTGACAGGACCTGAGGGAAGGGCATAAATCTGTGTCAGGGGAGGTTTAGGNCAACAAAAAAGACATGAAGCCATTAGAGAGTGTCCAAAGGAGGGTCATGAGGATGGTGAAGGGTCTGGAGGGGAAGCCATATGAGGAACAGCTGCAGGCACTTGTTCTGTTCAGCCTGGAGGAGACTGAAGGGAGACCTCGTTGCTGTCTCCAGCTTCCTCACAAGGGGAAGAGGAGGGGCAGGCATTGATCTTTTCACTGTAGTGACAAGTGACAGGACCTGAGGGAAGGGCATAAATCTGTGTCAGGGGAGGTTTAGGTTGGATATCACGAAAAAGTTTTTCACCCAGAGGGTGGTTGGGAAGTGGAACAGGCTCCCCAGGGCAGTGGTCACAGCACCAGCCTGACAGAGGTCAAGAAGCATTTGGACAATGCTCTCATGCACATACGGTGATTTTTGAGGCATCCTGTGCAGGGCCAGGAGCTGGACTTTGATGATCCTTGTAGGTCCCTTCAAACTCAGGATATTCTAGGATTCTAGGGTTAGAGTACTGAACCAGCTGCTCCTGCTAAAGGTGGACCTAGGCTGGGATTGCAGCATTCTTGTCCTGATAGTTTGAACTTCCAGGCTAATGATTGATCTCTTTCCTTTAGGCTTCTGTTCTTTGGAAACTGATGATAAAGCAAGAACTTTAACTCTGAGAAAACTATTGTTGTTGGGGTATTTGCTTAAACCAGTATTTGAATGGTGAAGCTGAGGGGCTGGTATGTAATGTTTGCCTGGTCACTTCCGTTTGAAGTGAGGATGGGATCACTGAGTCTGGCATAAATTGAGGGTATGGATGAACTGCAGTGAGTTAGGGAAAAATTCAGTTCTACTTCAAACATTTTTTCTCTCTGCATATGGATGTGTATATTCTTTAAAAATTAACTATGCTCCATATTATAATGGTCAAGGATGACTGCTGCTAACCATTCATCTTATACTTCCTTTCATATGGTATAAGAAAAACTTGCTAAAGCTCTATTTTAAATTATTAGTATGAGATTACATGGCCAAACAGTTCATCCTTTTCTCTCATGCCTGAGCTTCCTAACCTGACAGCAAGACAGGTGGCCTAGAACGACTGTGATGAAGGAAGCTTAATCAGGAGCAAGGGGTCAGTTGGAATAAAATTAGACAAATAAGCAGGGTTCAAGGATATGCTTAAATGAACAGCATAGTTTGCACTATCTGTTGGTAGTTATTTTAAGATGCATAAAGCACAGAGTCCACAATGCCCTAATTTTGCAGGGATAGGCTGTAAAAATCATAAATTCTATGAAAGGGGTCAGGCTCTAATTTATAAGTCTGATTCAAAGCTTGCTGAGGTCAATGAAAACGTCTTCTATTAAGTTTAGTAGGGTTTGGATCATATCTTAAGGAAAAAAAGGTGTATTGAGAGACTGCTAAGATTAAATGAGAGAAGTAAATTTTCCCAGGATAAATGCACTTTTCATCTACCTATCATTGAAACAGGAAAAAGCCTGTTTATAAGACTGATAGGTTCTCACCGTTCCATTTTAATTTATTTCAAAATACAGTGAGCCTAGTGAGTGAAGAGGGAGATTATTCACTACCTGCTGTTATACAGTAAATGGAAATGCACCTTTGCCTCAGGGATCCAGGTGAATAGTAGATTTGGGAAGGTGTCCCCTGCAAAAATGTCTTTCTCAGTACAGAATGAACCAGAAGTACTCTTGGAATTATTTAGTCCATTGAATACACAATCCTGTAGCTGTCCTCTGGCTAAAAGCACAAGATTACCTTTTCTGCTGATGAAAATGAGAGCTGCTCCACTGACACTTTGAGCCACATCATCACGTTGTGCAAAGAACTTGGTTTGGTTTTCTCTGCTGCTGCTGTTTAGTTGTAAAGGTCCCACTCAGGATTTGGGCTGTTTGCCATACAGAAACCAGTGAGACATGTCTGTGAGGAAATGCCTTGCACCAGTTATTAATGCTGGTCTGCATCAGCTGCCTTACAAAAGAGAAATGGTCCTTAAATCAAGCACCAAGATCCTTTTAAAAGAAGGAAAAATGGTCAGTTTTGAGTTTGCTCTTTTGCAGCAAAATAGAAATTTCAATGCTCTTACAATCTTAGGCCAGGACAGGCTTTGGTAAGGATAATGGGACATAAGTGCCTTTTGTTTTGCTGTTAGTGAGAGTAAATTGTATAGCTGTCAAGTTGTGGCACGTCCATAAGTGCTGAGTAAAACCTTTGCTGGGAGTGATGAAATTAGCGTGCCAAAGGAGAGGGAAGAATGCACATCCATCAAGGGAACCTGTTAGAATTCGGAAGCAGGTTTAAACCAGTACAGAGGCCTTGGTCACCTACTGAGGACATGTGTGGACATAATTGCACAGAACAACTGTCATTTCATTTTGTATAAAAGCACCTTAGTTTGCAGGATGTTTGCAGCTGAAGTGAGCAGCTTCTCACTCCTTCCAAAGGAGCAGCTTCTCCCTCCAAAGCCCATGTCCTGGAAATATCTGTATGTTCTTTTTTAATGGTCAGATTCAAACAATCTGGTTTCTTTGAGGCTCTCCCATTGTGTGTAAAAAGCTATATCCAGCCTGTCCTGCAGAGCAAGCTGGAACCCCTTGCAGTTTAGCATTGCCGATGTAGCTCAGAGTTTATCACAGAAGTACTGAGATACTCTGAGCTGTAGGGATGCTCCCGGAGCTTTGTTCTTGTGGTTTATATCACCGGAAGCTATGGCAGGATGATACCTGCATTTTGTGGCTGCCTGTCCATTATTTTTATTACAGCAAAAGGGAGTGTGAGCTTGGATCATGGGAATGCTGCCACCCCTTCCAGTGCACATCAGAGCTGCAGAAGCCACAGAGATGCATTTGCAAACAGATAACATTTAATAGAACCTAATGAAGGCTGAGGACATTTTTGTATGCTCAAATATACCTTAATGGACGATTTAAAGTGTTTGAATTCACAAGTGGCAGCAGTAAATTTCATTCATCTTTTTAAAGCAGGAATCTTTTCACTCCAGCTTTCTAAGCACAGACACAGTTTTAGGTAGAAGCTCAGTTTCTTCTGGTCGGAATAAAAAGTGAATATCCTATGCCTGGTCTCTGTCAAGTGATTGACTGTTTCTGAGCACAGAGGGTTTGGAAGTTGTTCCCAGTTGCTGGATTTGTCACAGTGTCTTTGCTTGTTTGTGTTTTGTATAATGAAAAAATAAACTAGAGAGATGAGGGTAAACAAGTGAAATAGTATTGTTTATCTCATACTCTTGCATCTACATTTTATATTTTTGTTACTTGGGTGACGAGTTTTGGTGTCTATTTTTCTTTCTTTTGGAACAGAACATATTTGCAGAAGCTGAGGTTTTTCAAAAGCAGATCCATTGTAAGCACAGGAAATCTATTAAAAACTGTTTAGAGAGAAAAATGATGTGGCTGGAGAAGATGTCTGGGATCACTCTGAGATAAATGTTATGGGGGTTTCTATTTTACTGTCTTAGCAGGTTTTGCTAGTGCTACTTTAGCTTTAAGCCATATGATTATATCAATTTAGCTTGCTAAAATGGTAATATGTATAGAGAGATGCATAAATTCTAAAATCATCAAACTATGCCTCCCAAGATTCGAAAGTGAGTCAAGAAGCCAACGATCTAAGGCTCCCTTTTTATTTTTTCATAGGTTTTTTTTTTTGTTTTCCTGACACTTTTGTTTGAGGTTTTACTAGAAGCAGTTCTCCTAGTTCTTGAAGAGCTCCAAATACCACATTTGTACTTCACAGCATACCTGGGATTATTGGGAAATGTTTTTCATGCTTGACATGCTCTTTGTCACCATGTGCAGAGCCAGATGGAGTCCCTGTCTGAATGGGAAAATATGTCCCCACACCTGGATCTTATGCTGTGAGCACAGGCTGTGTTTGATGGGAAAGAGAGGATGGAAAGTTTGCCTAGAACTCCCTCTGGTAATTCCTCCCTGATTGTATTGCTCAGTCATGGCCAGTTTGGAGATACATTTATGACATCCAGACTGCATCTTGTTTTTTAAACACTCAGCTGGTTCATATTCTATAGCTTTTCTTTTTCATGAACTTTCTTTGTGGAAACCCTTCCCGATGTCAAAATAAACCAAATCCTGCTTCCAGTCCCATTCTTTAGATTCCTAGGATACCATCTTTGTTAAAAACCAGGAAACACGCTCTGGAAGGGTTTGCTCTGATTCTTAGGGGCAAAGATCTATTAAGCAGGCTGATTGTCAACTGCTTAGTAAGGACCTCTTGTGCCATCTCCAGAACATTATTTGCTGTTTGCCCTTGGACTATTTGCTGCACCATTGGACTGTAATTCAAGTATCGTACATGGACTGGTTTCTCATTCCAAGACACACCTGCTAATTTTTCTATTCTTGGTACAGAAACAGGGAGGAAACCTTTTAGTCTGATCCAACCTGATTTAAATATCAAAATAAAAGTCTTTCACTAGTCACTGTCTATAATTATTTCAGTTTTCTTTGTACTGCTGATGGCGACCAAAGTCTTTATCAAGACTTGCCTTTTTTTTCCATTCTGGTTAAAGCTGTATTTAAAAACCCCATTTAATACATCAGCATGTTCTGTATTTATAGCTATTAACTATGGCATCATTCCAAGTTCTATTTTAAGACAACTTTTGTTCAGCTTCTGTGTGATGCTCCAGTTTCCCTATCCTCCCAGTGCAATGGGAGCTCCTGTTCCTCTGCTAGACTGTAAGTCTTATTTATGCTCCCTGTAAAAGCTCAGCAGATGTATATTTATCATCTGGGTGATTATCTGACATTGTTGAATAATTGCATCTTTTAATGTTTAGAAGATAAAGCTGCTCATCAGGGTTTTTGGTATTAACCTCCCTCTTGTTGCTCCTTTAAGAAATGATACCTTCTTCTCCAATTGTTTCTAGTATTTCAGTATTGGAGGTCTTTTATTTTTCATCTCAGGTTTCCCAGGACATAAAGATGGCAAATTTTTATCTAAAATATACTCCAGAAACTTGCTGATGAGGTTGTGGTATGTATGTTTGTGCCTTCCCACAGGGACTATTTTTGAGCTAGAGGTTTCCAGATCAACTTACAGAATAGACTCCAGATGGTCTGGAATCCTTCTTTAGCAATCTATAGCTAATTAAACATTCAGCACAAATGACTCTGTTTTTAAAGCTGAGCACAGTCTTTCAGAAAAACAGCATATTGATCTTTAGCTTTACTTTTCATAATTTCTTTTGTTTCATTACTTAGTGCTTCTCATTGCTGGTCCTTGCATCTATTTTGTTGTGTGGCTCAGGGGCTGTGAGGCGCCTTGTATCTTATGTTTCAATCAATAAAGGAAATTAATAAGACCTCTGTGGGCCATAGCTTTTTGTTTCTCTAAGTTACTATGAAGGGGAGAAAATAAGGTTGTGCTATGGCCTATATTTGTAGCAACCTCTACTTGCCAATTGATCTCATGGAACAAGACAAAGGGAGGTGAAGTGGATTGGGAGAACAGCATTCTTTTGTTTTCACGGGCCTGATTTGAGGTAAAATATAAATGAGCTGTATGCTGGCTTAGACTAAGCAGTGTTATTTTTGTATCTGAGAGCAAACAGCACAGTACAGTTAGTACAGAGACTGTTCCTGGCCACCTGTAGTCAGAGAGACATATCAAGGAACAAACTCATCTCCAAGGAGCAGATTCTGCTCCTTAATGAATAGGATCAAACTGGGGCTCCCCTGAGATTTTTCTGTCATGCATTCACATCAGGATTAAGTGTTATCCATTATTTATTAAATGGTGGAAGTTATTAAATGCTGAGCATTTTTCATTCCATTCTGGAAGCATTGTTACAGGAACGTTTCCTCACTGTTCTAGAGCTGAGGGGCCACGGCATTGTGAGAATATTTTTACAGTGCAAAACCAGGCAAATATCAGTTAAAGGTAACAAAAACTTTTTCTGCATCTGATATACCCGAAGATTGTTCATAGCACTATCATTATTGTAAATCCTTAAATAAAGTTTGGCTCAGATTAACTCTAGATTTGATTCATTAAAACAGTTTCAGGCTTCTTGGATAAAGTTAGGACCATGCTTGTTAAATATTTAGTTGATCAAAAGCCAACGTATGTTATTGTTACATGTATATTTACTCAGTATTTCAAATGATATAAATTGGATTAAAAAATACTTATGAATTATTTTTTAAAGGCCTTAATATATGAAAAAATATATCCCTTATAAATGTGACAATTAATTTGGGGGTGGGGGGTTGATTGTTTAATAGAGCTTTGGTTCTAGAGGCCTATGGGCCGCTCTATGGCAAATGAAGTTCTCTATGAACACAGGCTGTTTCAGGATCTGATTCAAAGGGTATTAAAGGCAGTGGGAGGCCTCTGGCCCTGGGAGTTCAGAGGCTACATGCTGTTCTGGGACTTCTTTCAGGTTTGGATGTGAATTTACCTAACTGGAAGAAAAGAGAAGTCTGAGAGTAACTGGAGGCAAATTCAGTATAGAATGTAAAGAATGTGTAGAAACAGGTAATACTCCATTTTTAGTGTAAGTGAATGCAGGCTGGACTTCATAAGGTTTCTGGACTTTTCAAGTTATGAATTGCCGTTGAGTTACTTTTCAATTAAAAATTTAATGTACTTAACATCTTAAAACTCATTGGGTGAGATCTGAAAGTTTAAGACCTTAGCCTAGAGCATATTTTAGTCAGTAGTCTCTGGAACAAATTCTGTTGTAAATAAAACATTACAGTGATATATTATGAAGGCAGAAAAACTTTTTGCTGTGGCACTGCAGTACTGAAACTTAAATAGTCTTTTTTTTTTTTTTTTTTTTTTTTTTTACTGAAATGGGTTTTCTCTTTGCTCAAGAAATGTGTGAAGAACTTCCCATTGGATCACAGAGTACAGGCAGTGAAGGATTCTCTGGATATCAAGTGCTGGAAAAACATTCTGTGTACAGGCAAGCAAGGAAAGCTTCTCAGTTAACCTCTGTGGATGTCAGGAGCCAGTGCCCAGGATTTACTGCATCAAATACGTGGTAAACACAGAGGAACAGCAGCACAACGTATTGGCTTGAGTGTAATTGTCCAACTGTTTTGTTTTTAGGAACCAGAAAGGGGTTTTGAGGGCAGGCAGAAAGGGGACATTTCTCTTTTGTAATCTATCTTCTTTCCATTGTGTCCACACATGTCAAGAAAAACACAGTATTTTGTGGGACCAAAAAAAATATCCCAAAAATTGAAACATCTCTCCATCTCCAGGTCCCAGAAAGGTCAGAGATGAAGCTAGGAGAGCTAGAACAACAGCTTTTAAAATAAAATGGAGAGAGATAAAGTTCTCAAACTGCCTCAGAGAAGTCTGGTTCAATGTGCTGCATTGCTTATCCAGCCCAGAGCTAATTTATTGTTCATATTGACTGCAGAAGTCAATCACGATCCTGTATGTCTACGTGCAGGTATAACTAATTCCTAAATGAAGGCTTGCTTTATGTGCACCTGCAGGTACACAAATACACTTTAGGTGTGTGGTGAAAGCTGATGTCTCAACTCACGAATGGGATGCCTCCAGGATTTATTTTTAACTTTTATGAGTAAAGGAGAATTACAAGAGAAGTGGACAGGTGAGTTAGGTAAGTGCCTTCAAAAGGAAGGAGCAGTGCTTCGATTAGTGCTTAAATTAATTTTGCTTTCCAGAAGGCTTTAATTGCACTGGACTTTATTATCAGGTGGTCCACTTTTGCCTTATGTTCATATTTCTTCTGTTTGTGTGCAATGAAAAAGCCTCAGTATTAGATTTGCAATGTGTAATGCTAATGAGTCCTATGAGGAAAAATATTACAAGTTTACATCAAGTTGGTTAACATGATAGGTCTTGGGAATTACTGGTGAAAATTGCAGACAGGGATATTTGCTAGTAAAACTTCCCTTCCTGTGGGTGCTGAAATATTGGTGTATGGGCTGGGGTATTACAGTAAATCTTAGCAAGCCTGAAAGCTGAAAGTCAGCAGCTCAGTGTAGTGTGATGTGCTTGCAATGAATCTTGTCATCTGTAAATCCAAGTTCGCTCTCCTAAAGGTCAGAACTGCCAGGACTCACTGGTGCACCTGGTATTAAGTTTCATTATTTCCATTGGCATTGAAAGAGGATACAAATCATGAAGTGTTTCCAAAATTAGATACAGTATTACAACCTCTCCCAGGTCCTTGAGTTTCTCCTATGAGTCATTTCTTTTAGCATCCATTTCAGTTCACGGTGGTACAAATAGAGCCTGTGCTTGTGTCCCGTTCCTGATGAGATTTAGAAATTGAATTAGGCGCAAAGGGTGTATTTCAGTCCGGGCACCTTCATCCTCTCAGCCCTGTCACTGGGGGAACGGTGGTTCTGCAGAACTCCCTCTGACAGACCACCAAATAAGTGCTTCTCACTCAGGGTGGGGCCGCGCTGTTTTGGCTTGACTTCATCCCAGTGATTAGAGTTATGTCCTCCTCACTGAGCAGAAAAAGGCTTAATCACCAGTAAATTTCACTCTTCTGAGTGAAGTTGGATTGCCAATGAAAATCCTAACTTCTTCCCTACTTCAGTAGTCTTCAACTTTTAATATTTTTTCCATAATTCTTGAACACCTAAAGACAAAGTTGGCCTCTTCATCTGAATCCTGAGGTACTGCCTGGTGTGGCGCAGAACACCTGTGAAATCATCGCTGTTATCATTCGCGTGTGGATAGCAACTAATAGACAATAAATACATTGGTTTAGTTGATCTGTTAATTTTAATAATTATTAAGTTAAAGCTTGATGGTTACATAAAAAGTAAGAGGAGCATCACCAGTGCTGTTTTGCAGGTTAGTATCACATGGACCTGCAGAAAGTTTTAAATAAAGTTATGTATTTTATCTGCACATTATCCACAGGATTTTGTGGTATATTCTGATTTGATTGTGGGTTTTTTGGACAGTACTGGGCAAAATTAGATGTACACAAAATGGTCCCATAATATTGCTGATCTGACAAGGCACAAGCACTCTGTCAGTGATACATGGGAACATATTGCTGTTCTGTATCTTTAGTTAATACTTAAATGATCAGAGAATTGTTTCATAGAATGGTTTGGGTTGGAAGGGACCTTAAATATCATCTAGTTCCAACACACTGCCATGGGCAGGGACACTTTTCACTAGACCAGATTGCTCAGAGCCCCATCCAACCTGGCCGTGAATACTTCCAGGAATGGGGCATCCACAATTTCTCTGGACAACCTGTGCCAGTGCCTCAGCACTCTCACAGGGAAGAATTTCTTCCTAATACTCAAACTAACCCTGCCCTCTTTCAGTTTGAAGCCGTCCCTCCCAGTTCTACCACTACCTGCCCTTTTAAGAAGTCCCCCTCCAGCTCCCCTGTAGCCCCTTTTAGTACTGGAAGGTGTTACAAGGTTTCCCTGGAGCGTGTTCTTCTCCAGGCTGAACACCCCCAGCTCATGGTGATGGTGTGTGATGGGCTGCCACGCCTTTCAGGGCCAGTAGCAAACATCAGGGAAATACTACTGTAGGGGATATAAATAGCAGCTTGGAAGTGTAGCACCTATGACCACATGATTCTGAAAGAAGCATAAAATAACCTTGTAAGGCTTTTAGGGCAGAAAGCTGATCAGTATTTGAAGTATTTATATCACCATTAGAAACAGAATTGTTTTCTTTGGGTGTCTTAAATGTAGAAGCAACATCTCTGATGTTCCTAGGAAGTGTAACTCTACCCTGTATGCCTAGAACAACCAGGCAGTAAAAGAACAGTGAGCCCCAAAGGCCTCTCATGTAAATGGATATGGATGTGGTGTTATAACCAGGGTAGAGCTGGGGCTGCCCAGGATCCCTGATGCAAATGTTCTCCACTGAGTGTTCTTCCCCTGTAGTACCCTCTAACCAACGGTACTGCTTCAGCTTGTCCAGAAACTGAGCAAAAATTCAGTAATTTCACTCACTCTGTGGAAGACTGGGGAAAAAGCATATGTGTGCTTTTCCCAATGATATCCCTTCTGCAGTTGTTAGGGAAAAAAACCAACAAATCCCAATGCTGTCTTTTTATGGTAGTTTCATATAATTTTATATTAATAATTACTACTGTTCCCTAGGCATTAACACCTATTTGGCTTAAATGAGCCAAATAATTGCATATGAAACTGAGCTCAAGTTGCTAAACTTTGCTTGCCCTGGATCTGATATCACTGATTATCATTAGGCTGAATGTTTCCTGCTTCTGAGAATGTTAAATTAGTTCTGAGCTTGCCCAAGTGACGCTCTCTAGGATGACCCCAAAACTTTGCATTGGGTGAAATGAACAGACCAAACAGCTTTAGCTGGTTGTTTTCCAGGTCTTGAGGAACTCCAAACTGTCATTAACAATGCAGAGATGCATTGATGGAGCACTCTGTTACAGATGTCCCAGTCTGGAATGGTAATACACTGATTATGTTACATTCTTTTGTACGGTCTGAAGTGCACACTAAGTCATGGCTCTTTTAAGAATGTGTTCCAGTACATTACCTTAAAAACCTAAAACCTTGACCATGTAAAACCTCATAATGCCAGCATTTTTGGGGTGTTCATTTGCTGATGGTTTTGTGGTGTTTTTTCTAAATATGGAATACCTTTCCCTTCCCTGCAGTTTAGAGTATAAATCAACCCCCTGTATTGGTGATAATCCTACAGTAAAAGGGGAGTTTTGGAGGCAGCTCTAATCTTAAAAGCTAAACCAAGTAGGAAAAAGTTGTAATGAAAAAAAATTACCCTTTAGCTGAGACCTTTTTATACTGAGCTTTAGCCTGGAGCACATTTTTATAGGCAAGTTATAAACCTGTAAAACAATGTTTCTTGTAAAGCAGAGCCAATGATCTATGATAGTTGAAAGCAGAGTTTATGGTCTAAAACATCCTAGAAATTGTTTGAAATACTTAATGCATCCTTCAAACACATAAATTCTAGAGCTATGTGAAGTTTTGCTGGCTGTTTGATTCTCTGGGGGACATGTTTTGGGTGACTGATGACTATTTGTTAAGGTCAGCAAAAATTAATTCAGCTCGTAAGAAATACATTTCTGGTGAGAGACTCTGGAATCACCTTTAAAGAAGCATTATTCTTTAAAACAAAAAGGGAGCCTTTTATTTTAAATACAAGCTAGTCACAAACGACCATCTTACTATCACATCACAGAAATTTTGGACTTGGAGAGGTCCTTGTCTGCCATGCAGCTCATATTCTTCCTTGGTCATTTGTCAGCTATATTTATTAGTGCCAATGTAAGTGTATTTTTTATTTAAAAGCTTCTGATATTTCAATCACTGTTAATTTTTAATCACTGTTAATTAAAAAGTAGCTTCAAATAAATCGAATGTGTAAGCCAAGGCCTCATTCTACTTTTTTAGCTCAGACAGCTTCTTCACTTGGGCAGATCTCCCACCAAAATCAGCTCAATTGTGCCATGCTCAGCTCAAAATCAGGTTAGCTTGAGCAGTGAGGGCAAACCCATGTCCTGCCCTAGGAAAGCTGCTTTCCTGATCCATAATGACATTGACTGGTAAAGACTGTGAAGCCAAAATCCTATTTTTCTTTTATCTGTGAAAAAGAAGGGACAGGGAGCCTTTCCTCCTACTTGCCTTCCCAAGGCAGGAAGGAACATCGAGGATATGTTGAATTTCTTAGATTTGTGCCCCAAGCCAGTGAGGACAGGAGGAGATAGGCCAGCTCCATACCAAAATCCATCTGGGCAGCCAGGGAGCCCAGCCTGGGTGCAGGGAGGGTGCAAGCCTGAGCTAACCCCCAAGCTATAGCCCCTCACTGAGGGTTATTTGAGAAATGGATAAACATTAAATTCTACATTTTGGCTTGCTGCTGTTGTTCTCGTAAGTGGTTGCTCAGAGACAGTCAGGGGAAGCAGGGGAAGGAGAGGTGTGGCCAGCATCGGTGCAGTTTTCTTCCTTAGGAAACGCTGTCCCAAGTGAGATGATGTCAGCGTGTTTGTAACAGGCAGGGATTCAGGCTAGGATGGTGACAAGGAGGGGAATGATATTGTCAGTTACTTTTAATAAAGCTTTTCTTCAGCGTTAGATTAGAGATATGACACCATAAATGAGACTGCCGACTGACAAGGCTTTGCCTCCAAATGCAATGTTATTAAGGTGAGTTTTCAGTGACATTCCCTACCCCAGGCTACTGGCAGATTAAGCAAGCCATCTCTATTGCTATTGGCACTGATGCAGGATTGTTTCTTTCTCATATCTTCTCTATGCCTTGTCAGTAAAAACTGTGACCATTCCCTTCACAGTCACCAGAGGTGGTTCCATGAAGCATCAGAGGATGATGAGTCACTTCTCTTGCTCTCAGCCTGGTGGCTCAGCAAGCCTGGGACCAGGGTATCACTCATGTTCTGCACTGGTGTCACAGAGGGCTGTCACAGGCTCTGCTTGGGGTGCACACAGCTGAAACAGCAGAGGATAGCAGGCAAAAATCCATCTTCCCATCTGTATTCTTTACATTCAATGTATTAGTCAAATGCCCACAAGCCTGTGAATTTTGTTTTAAAAATACTCTTTATTCCACTTTGTGATAAATGAAGAGAAGCTTAAGTGGGGAGGGTTTTTGAGCATTTTTTAAGGAGTTTTAGGAAGCAGTAGGGGAAAAATGAGATCTTGACACAATCAATACCGAGGAACATTCTCTAGAAATTAAACAGAAAGGACTGGTATGCAAAATCCCCAGCTCTAGCAGTGTGAAAGGGGACCATAGAGAGAGGAAACAGCTTAAGATATATCCTTGCCCATGGCTGTTTTTCAAAGACTGAAGAGGATAACTCATGTAATGGCTCACACCAGCCCTAACTCTAGCCCTGACATGAGGAACATACGGCAGTGTAGGAAAAATAATAGTTTAAGGTTGAGATGGGGTTGTAGCTGGAATGCACTGTGTTACAGCTGGTTCCCAGGGCTTGGAAAGGGGTTCTGAGGAGCAAAGTACGAGCGGGGGCTAACTAAGCCTGTGCCAGAGTCTAGGGGGAAACACAGCCTGAGGAACACAAAGGGAGCTTCAGAATCTCTTTCCTCCTGCTTGGTGTTGGTGCTGGAACACAAACAATTTCTTACCCAATAGTAACAGCAAGCTGAATTGCTTTAATTGACAGCTGAAAGCTAATTTTGCACATTTCTGGTGGCATAAAGGGTTTTCAAGATGGATAACACGGATGGATAAAAACGTTATTTTTGTACTCTTTTTTCAAAGGTTTCCAGTTTCCTCCGTGTTCCAGCCTGCTGCAGTCACTGCACTCTTCAGACAAAACTTGGGAGAATGAATCTGTCACAACATGACAGGCCTGTGATGTGACAGGCCCCTGACATCTGTGTCTGAGCATTATTCTCCAGGAATCAGAGTGCATTAAAGCAGCCTTGTTCATGGGGTGTGCCAGTCACTCCCTGACAGCCTCCCTCTCACTTCATAAAGAGACCATTAGCGATGGTGATGAACCATGCTCGTCCATTTACCAGCATAACAGGAATTATTAGCTCTAATAAATATATTATTATGTAGCCATTAGGTATCAGTTATAAAACTGCTTAATGTCTGCATGATTACTTGTAAATGGATTTGGAAAGCAGCTAAATTGGTTATTCATTGCCCATACGGAACAGCATTATTTATTGGCTTGGCTCAGTAAGTTTGATTTTTCAAGCTAAAATGAGATTCTAAGTTTGTAATGAGCTAACCAGGGTGTAAGTCGATTCAGAAAAATTATATTTTTCTGAAAAAGTGCTAAATTTAATGGTAAATATGATTCTAGAATTACCTGGGTTTCTCTTTCCTTTCAAGTTCATTAACTAATTACTTTAAAATGTGCTCCTGAGACAAAAATCTGAGAAACCAGGGAATTTAGTACAAGTTACATTGAGATGCTGCTTCCAAGCGGCCCTGTGAGTCAGCAGCTCCCTGCTTGGCAGATCATTTGCTGTACCAACACTTAAAAATTTGCTGCTACAATACTTTAAAAGCCTGAAGCAAGTAAATAAGTTTAATTTAATGGGATGGAGTCTTCTCACTGAGTTTGATCCTGTTTATCTCCACTGCGTAAAAACTAATTTTTGGCCGATTATTTTCTAGAAAAGAAAGGCTGGGGTACATACAGCCTGCTGATTGAATTCTAACAAGGAAAGGCAAGGCAAGAAAAACACCGAGGCAAAGTCAGCAAGTGCCAGAGTGCAGTGTTTGCTCCTTCAGTAATATTTAATGCGTGTTAAACATTTAATCCAATAGACAGACATTGCACAGGGATATGCTCCTAGACTATCAGAAGAAGAAAGAAGCACTTTATCACCCCTGAAATACGTTTGATTGTGTTATGTATATATGTTTAATTCGTGCCTATAAAGTTTATATCTGTCTAATATTAAACGCATGTATGGGATATGCCTGTTTAAAAACCCAAACTATTGGGAAACTGCATTCACTAAGGGACAGTTCCAGTAAGGGTAAGGAATGTACCCTCAGCTAAAGATTTCCGAGAAACCCATTATCATATCTGCAAACTGGCTTAGCAGAAGATGGGCCATCTCGGAGAAATCATCCGGCCATTCTCACCACGATAAGATATCTGCGACATATCAGGACCATCAATCTGTTCCTGGGAGGAGACGAGATTACATCAAGACTCCATCTCCTCATCGGAAGGACATTGTTCCTCGCTGGAATAACTAAGAAAACCAAATTGAATATCTTTGGACTTTAGACTCTGAATACAGAGTTGCTTCCAGCAAAATAAACTGTATAAAAACCCACTGCTCCAAGACCTCAGCGTGAACAGAGCTTCACTGACACCCTGTCAGGTTGCCTGTCACCCAGCTACCGACCCCGGGCTCGGAGCTGTTTTCCCTGCATTGTGGCTTTTT
>VXAD01010363.1:0-22785 GCA_013399195.1 Dicrurus megarhynchus
GCTGGGGTGGGGCTGTGCCACTGTTACACTCCCACAGTGACTGGGGCTGGCAGGGACCTCCAGAGGTCACCTGGTCCAAGCCCCTGCTGAAGTCTCCGCTGTAGGCCAACAGGGATGCAAGTCCTTTGCCTCCCTCATTGCCCAGGGGCTCAATGACAGATTTCATGAAGGTCAAAGGCTGCATCCTGATTCCAGAGTTGGAAATTGCTGAGACTGAGCCCCACTGTTAACAACTTCTCTTCTGTTTGTTGGTTCATGGTTGTCCCCCAAACTACTGGGATATTCTGCACTGAAGTCTGGCCCTCACCTCCAGCACTGCAGCAATTCCCTTCAAACTGCTGGACAGCACCATTGGGATGGGGCCTGTGACAGTTTCCTCTGTCCCAGAGCAAGATGTAGGTGCTTCCTCCTGATACTTAAACCAAGTTTCACTGGACAGGCTCTGGAGTTCTCAGGGTCTTTCCGTGCAGTGCAAATCCATTCCAGAACCTGCGGCTTCCCCAAAGTTATCCAGGTTGTCCAGGAGGTTGGATCTCCAACCCAACACCTACTAATGAACAGGCAGCACAAAGCCCCTGTGCAAGCACTGCCGAGCAGCGGGCGGCACACAGCACCCTACAATCATGCCAAAGACACAGCCATAAAAATAAAAGCTTTTTATTTATTTTTTTTTATATACCATTACAGAAACATCTGAATAACATTCTCAACAGGACGGGCAGCTCCGGGGCCCAGGGGACAAGCGCAGGCAGCCAGCTCCAGGGTCTGCCGTGCCGTGCTCCTGAGCTGCTGCTGCTCTTGGTGCACGACGTCCTATTCCTTGCCCTTGGTGAGGACAACCCGGCACTCCCGGTGTCAGGGCGTCACCTTCTTGTAGGTAATGTGGAGGTGCTGAGTCATGGGCTGCGTAGTGGTTGCCATTGAGACAGTTTGTTCGAGTTTCCCATCGGAATTGAGCCTGAATTTTCTGGTAATCTAAAGCAGGGGCAGGAAATGAAATAAGGAAATCAAGCAACCAGCGTCCACAAGCTAAATCCCCTACCTGTGCTTCCCTTTGCCATCCACACGGCTGCTGTCAGCACACCACCAAGGGAGGATATCCTCACTACAGCAGGCAAATAAACAAGGAGTTTTCTCTCCTTAAAGAAAGCAGCCCTCTCCACAATACCAGCTCCAAGGCCCTTATCCATGGAACAAGGCGGGTTCACAGAATCACAGAATTAACTGAGTTGGAAAAGACCCTTGAGATCATTATGTCCAACCTATGACCTAACACCACTTTATCAACTAAACCATGGCACTCAGTGCCACATCCAGGCTTTTCTTAAACAACTCCAGGGACAGTGACTCCACCACCTCCCTGGACAGCCCATTCCAGTGCCTAATCATGCTTTCTGTGAAGAATTTTTCCTAATGTCCAGCCTAAACTTCCCCCGGTGCAGCTTAAGGCTGTGTCCTCTTGTCCTGTCACTGGTTGCCTGGGAGAAGAGCCCGACCCTCACCTGGCTGCACCCTCCTGTCAGGGACTTGTAGAGAGTGATCAGGTCTCCCCTCAGCCTCCTCTTCTCCAGGCTAAACAACCCCAGCTCCCTCAGCTGCTCTTCACAACTCTTGTGTTCCAGACCCTTCACCAGCCTTGTTGCTCCACTCTGGACGTGTCCAAGTATCTCAATGTGCTTCCTGAACTGAGGGGCCCAGAACCGGACACAGCACTCAAGGTGTGGCCTCACCAGTGCCAAGCACAGGGGAAGAATGACCTCCCTGGTCTTGCTGGCCACACCATTCCCGATCCAGGTGCCATTGGCCTTCTCGGCCACCAGGGCACACTGCTGGTTCATGTCCAGCTGCTGTTGACCAGTACCCCCAGGTCCCTTTCTGCCTGGCCACTGTCCAGCCACTCTGTCCACAGCTTGTAGCGCTGCAGGCGTTGTTGTGGCCAAAGTGCAGGACCTGGCACTTGGACTTGTTAAACTTCATGTTGTTGGACTCAGCCCATCTATCCAGCCTGTCCAGGTCCCTCTGCAGAGCCCTAATACCCTCCAATAGATTGACACTCAGTCCCAGCTTGGTGTCATCTGTAAACTTGCTGATGGTGGACTCAATCCCCTCGTACAGATCATCAGTGAAGATATTAAACAGGACTGGCCCCAGCACTGATCCCTGGGGGACACCACTGGTGACTGGCTGCCAGCTGGATGCAGCACCGTTCCCACCACTCTCTGGGCCCAGCCATCCAGCCAGTTCTTGACCCAGTGATTCCCTTTTCCAGGGAATGCTGTGGGACACAGTGTCAAAGACCTTCCTGAAGTCCAGGCAGACACATCCACAGCCTTCCCACATCTACCAGGTGAGTCACCTGGTCATAAAAGGAGATCAGGTTGGTCAGGCAGGACCTACCCTTCCTAAATCCATGCTGGCTGGGTCTGAGCCCCTGGCTGTCCTGTAGGTGCCATGTGATGGCACTCAGGGTAATCTGTTCCATAACCTTGCTGGCCACCGAGGTCAGGCTGACAGGCCTGGAGTTTCCCAGATCCTCGTTCCAGCCCTTCTCATGGATGGGGTCACACTGGCACCCCCAGTCCTCTGGGACCTCCCCAGTGAGCTAGGACTGATGATAAATGATTGAGAGTGACTTTGCAAGCTCATCCACCAGCTCCCTCATCCCCCTAGGATAGATCCCATCTGGTCCCAGAGACCTGTGAGCATCTAAGTGACTCAGCAGGTCTATAACTGCTTCCTCCTGGATTACAGGGAGGCTATTCTGTTCCCTGTCCCCATCTACCCACTCTGGAGGCCAGCTGTCCTAAGCACGACCTGTCCTACTGTTGAAAATTGAGGCAAAGAAGGTGTTGAGTACCTCTGCCTTTTCCTCATCTTCAGTTACTATATTTTCCCCCACACCCAATAAAGAATGGAGGTTGTCCTCACCCCTCCTTTTGCCATTAATGTATTTATAAAAACATTTCAGATTATCCTTCACAGAAGTGGCCAGATTAAATTCTAATTGGGCTTTTGCCTCTCTAATTTTCTTCCTACATGACTGAGTGACATCCTGAAACACCTCCTGAGTTACCTGCCCCTGCCCTGTCCAACACATCCCTCCACCAGGATGGCTCCTGGCTGGCAGCTGTGGGAGATGGATGAGACATCATTCACAGAGGCTTTTTGAACCTCAGGTGCTGTTTCAGAAGGATGCAGGATGTCACTCCAGCTGCCCAGCCTGGCAGGAGAATGGCCACGACACCACGTGGATGACAACAGGGCATGGCAGCTGCAAGCACGACTCATTCACAGTCATTTAAACCAGCCCCATTTAGAAATTCCTAAAATACAGAGGTTTTTCCAAACTCATTCATTTCCTTGAGGTCACTGAAGGGCACATCCGTGAGCTATTGCCAGTTTGTGTTCTCCATCCTCTCTGTTAACAGAGCCATTGCTATGCCCACAGTGTGCCCTCAAAGCCCACATCCAACACACACTCCTTCTGGAAGCGGAGCTACACAGGGCCGTGGAGGACACGTCGTCATTCCAACATCCACAGGGGCAACAACAGCATGAACAAGGTCACACACAAATGACGTCTGGATTCCTATTTGGTGATTGTAATGCATCAGTGTTCTTCAAATCCCCTAAGCAGGAAAACACAGCTAAAAGGAACACGCAAGTCACTCGTCTTTAACATGCGCAACCTTAGCTCCGGGCTCCTGAATGGCCCGTTTTTTCCTGAATGGACCATTGCAGGTCAGGCAATAAAATCCTAAATGCAAAAGAAGGAAATAAAAGGAGCTGCGCAAAAATGAAGAGGGAGATTTTTCTCTTAAAAGCAAGCTTCAGGCAAAGGCTGGCTGGTGGAAAAGTGTGAGGTCAAGCTCTGTGTACAGCCAAGACACACGGGGAGACTTCCCACACTGGGGAGGAAACATGAAGCACTGGGAAACGGACATGGGAAATGGCTGAATTCAAGGGAAGCAACATCCACTGCTCTCCCCTTGTCCACAAATCCAGTCCTTTCTTCTCAGAAGTCAACCAGGTCAGCCAGGCACCACTGACCGTGGTGAAACCACACTGACTGTGTGTGGTGACACTGACCTTCTCCTCCACCTAAGGATGCTGAGATCTCCAGGGGGTGAAGTGAGGTTGACCAGCTGGACCTCTCCAGCCCGATGTTCAGGCACTTCCCATGTGCCAAGGGTCTCCAGCCATTGGGAAATCCCACTGATCTCCACCACCTTTCACAGGTAACACAGCAGCCCTACAGGTGCATCAGCCAGTGCCCTCAGTACCCACAGTGAGGACTGTCCTGAGCTCTAAAGGTATTTCAAAACAGGCTGGTCCTCCAGACACTCATCACAAACCCAGTGACTCAACATGAGGGTCTCCCTTACTCCTTGTATTTGTCCCTTTAAACATAAACCACTGACCAAGACTGGAGTCTGGCACACCTGAGCTCCATAAGGAGACTGGAAAGCAAGACAGTCCTCTTGGAACCTTGTCACTCAGTGGGAGGGTCTCCTTTACCCTTTTTGTCTTCAGTCTCCATGTAAATCATCCTAAATTGATTCAAATCCACTTTTCCTTTGGATGTTTCACCCATGAGTGGTAAGAGAGGGAACCTTGCCATCAAATTTTGTTAAGCTGTGCTTTCCCAAATTTGTTTTAAATCTGCATTGATAACACCTTTAAAGGTGATTCTTCAAGCAACCTAAACTGCTCATGACACAGCCCGGTGCAGGAAATGGGCCCTCCTGCCTCAGTGGCAGCTCAGCCACCCTGAATCACTTCTCACCAGGAAGGCAACAATATGGTGAAGTTTTCTCAAAATGAGCAACTATAGCAGCAGCACACGTGCCCCTCTCACAAACCTGTGGCCTCTTTGTTTCCACAGGCAATTTAAGCTGCTCTTGGTGAAGGAGAAAACGCACTGGGAGCTGGTTCCCTGACAACCTCTCTCATTCCACACCGTCCTTCACCAGCAAGGGCCTCCCAGATACTCACTAGGACCTGAGCTTCCCTCAGGTGCCAGATGAGCGTGCACCTCCAGCTCCAGAGCTTCCTTCTTCCAGCTGAAGCCAGCCTTGGAGCCCTCAACTAGAAAGACATCTGCAGGCTTTCTGTGCTTTCTCCTCTCCTCCTGCCAGTCTATCTGCCCACAGTTCAGGCAGTGACTCAAAGAGGACAGCTCTTTTTATTTAAATGTTTGCAATTAAGAGCTCTGCTCCCCTGCTGACATCCACAGTATCTCATGGCTTTACTTCTGCTACAGGAAGGAGGCAATACAGCTGTTCCTGGGAAAGGGGAAACCCAACATGCATCCAAAGGCAGGGGAGTTGGGACTTTCCAAAGTTAGGACACTCACTATCTGTGTAGGCAAATACAATTTTTGTCTACATCTGCACAAACTTGTGCTCTCCATTGTCTAAGGGTCAGTTTTATGGGGATACTGGGAGGGACTGGGGGTACTGGGAGGGTACTGGGGGTACTGGAGATACTGGGAGGATACTGGGGATACTGGGAGGGACTGGGGGTACTGGGAGGATACTGGGGGTACTGGGAGGATACTGGGAGGATACTGGGGATACTGGGAGGATACTGGGGATACTGGGGATACAGAAAACTGGGGATACACAAAAACCACGTGGTGAGGGCTTGTTCAGCCTCGCTGTCTCTCAGGTGCTGCTCAGCCAGGACAGCTTCAGATGTGACAGCAACACTTACAGAGGTGACCTCAGGATGCCACACTGACTCCAGCAGTGCCGCTGTACTCACAGCTGGCTGTACCCCTACCAGCTGTATCAACAAACCCCCACTACACACCCAAAAAAGTCAAACCCCCAAAAGCAGCCAACCAAAGGTGGAGCTCACAGCAAGTGCCAGCCCTACCCCGCAGCCACAGATGGGAAAAGAGCCCAGAGCAAGGTGTGAATGCTCTGCAAAGCAAGTGAGCGAGATCTGCAGGTGTTCCTAAAATATCCTCATGAGGCCCAATACTGACCATACCTTAAATGTGCATCCTCATACTGCAACCAATCCCGAAAACCAGCATTAATAATTAATCCCAGTGCCATAAAAGAGTACTTAGCCAAGACTTTCCTATTTTCTTCCCTAAGGACCTGCTACTGGCGTCTGCTGGAGACAGGATTCTGGGTTAGCTGGTCTGATGCAGCCTGTCAGTTTTTACCACAATGATCCCTCTGGGTCTCATAATGTACAGAGCATCTCCTGAAGGTTCTTACAGAAAGAATAAGCCAGGATGCCATGCAGTATTTCCAAGAACTCCTGATGGCATTCTGTAATTAAAGCATGCTAAATAACGTATCCTCTCAATTATACTCCTTCTGGTGTGAGCAATGCTACAGGAATGGCTCCCTCTGTGTGCACTCACCTGCTCTACATGGGGCTTCTTGGCAAAAGAGATCCTGGCTATGGAGTGAGAAGCTATAGACAGCTCTTGTCCATTCACCTCCCCTTCCTCTACCTCCACCAGACCTAGGGAAAAGCAAGGGCATACATATTATTAGGCTACAAAAGTTATTTAAGCATGTCACAATTATTATTTTGGCCTTTCAGTACTTAAAGGAGGGCTTATAAAAAAGAGGAAGAGGGACTTTTTACACATGCAGACAAGGATAGGAAAAGGAGAAAGGCTTTAATCTGTAAGAGCAGAAATTTAGGTTAGATATTAAGAAGAAATTCCTCCCTGTGAGGATGGTGAGGCCCTGGCAGAGAAGCTGTGGCTGCCCCTGGATCCCTGGAAGTGTCCAAGGCCAGGTTGGAATAACCTGGGATAGTGGAAGGTGTCCTTGACCCTGGCAGGGAGGAGGAATGAGATGGGCTTTAAGGTCCCTTCCAACCCAAACCATTCCATGATCTACTAGGCTATGTAACAGACCAGCACTCCCTATGAAGAATGGTTTTATTTGTCCTAGCACTACTGACAACTGCAGATCCACACAAACTCAGACATGGAATGCTGCTCAGAAAAATCCAGCCAGACTTATTCACGCCGTGTGGGGCGAGTATCACAGCACAAGTGGCACTCTTCCCTTCAGCACCTGCCATTTTAGATGCAAATTTAAGCACCAGCTGGGGTTTAACACTTTCACTTAAAATAACTGAGATGTGGGTCTCTCTCATTCAGTCCCCATAAGGTAAGGAGTACCAAGGTGCTACGTCCACACACTGGGAGGTTCTCCTAGTTTAGGAATCATTGTGGGTCCAGTGCCAAAGAGCAGTGATTCCAAAATGGAAAATTAATTAAATAAAACCGTGAGAGGTGTGAGAGCTTTCTGAAAAAGTGATGAAATGACCCAGCAGGGTAAGGACCTCTTCTTTCCCCCAGTGTGGGTATCAGGTGTGTACCTGTGTTCTGGGCACTGATGAAGGCCACCTTATTAGTGTCAGGTTTGAGGCGGATGAATCCACATTCCCGGTGCATGGGCTTCCTGGTATCTGGATGGAAGGCGTTGAACCTGAGCAGAAATCAGAGCACAAAAGCTGATGTGCTTCGCACTCAAAAGACACTTTGTGGCCTGGTTTCCTCTTATTTAACCACATGAGTGCCTGCAGTACTCTTTGAAGAGTAAAAGACTGACAACACTTCACAGTTGAGAGATGTAAACCTGGAAAAACATGGTTACTTTACAGAGGCACAGCTATTTCTTAGAGCTGGAGTTAAGTCTTTAAGTTCAGGCTTTCAGATTTTCCACAGCCCTTGGGTCTTTCTAAGAACTAGCTCAGAAACCCCTCAGGAACTCAGATGTTTCACAGATGCTGAAGCCACATGCATCTCAAAAACTTCCTTTTCTCAAGTAAATATCTGGAATTACTGTATCATCTTTATTTAGCTTTTACACCTGGTGAGTTGGTTTTTCTGTATATTCCTTTCTGTAGGCAGCAAGGGAGCAGACATATTTCTCCCATCACCCCCTTCAAAAAGATAAAAAGTTCAGCTCAGATCCTTAGGTATTCTTCAGGAGGCCTTAAGAACTGTAGACTTGGTCACCCACAACATGGATCAAAGGAGAAACAAACTTAAATCAGGCAGCTCTCAGTGCTTGGAATATTTCTGGACACAGGGACCATCTTTTAACAGCCTCTGCTCCAGGAGCCAGGAAAGCACAGGGTCTCTGTCCTCCAAGCCTGCTGCCTATTTTCCTGGCACTTCCCAAAGCTCAACAGCTCACAGCTGTGTAACTCCTTGGCACGAAGGAAAGGAGGGGAAAAAAAAAAAAAGAGGTGACTCAAATAAGCAACTGTTTACAAGCTGGGGAGGGAGGTGCAGCCAGAGCACAACTGTCAGAGCTTTGTTTCTTTTGGAAATCGGACTCAAGCAGTCACAGGCTGAGCTGGCAGCTCCATCACACTCCAGGAACACAGGGCACCTCTCACACAGCACTTCCATCTTGTAATTCTTCTTTGCTTGGTTTTCAAAGCAACACACTTCCCAACTCACCCCTCCAAATGAGCACTGGAGCAGGCCTGAGCAGTAGCCAACTTGTCACTTCCCTCCCTCTGGATTTCTTTTGATTTCTCTTAGAACAATCACTTGCAGCCAAAGCAAGTAGTTAAGCTACCTGCCTCCTATCCCATATGGTTTGATAAACACTAATTTTTCTCAGATTTTCACAGTGGTGAAGACCGAGGACCACAGCTTGAGATGGACAAACTTGGTAGCCATACCATAGCTCCTTCATTTATTCTAAGTGGGAGTTTCACAAAGAATGCCAATTAATCACAAGTTTTCATGGAAAATGAAAGTCAGACCATGCAGTCACATACCACAACATCATCTCGTTTGGCAGGTGAAAATTTGTGTACTTTGCCACTGGAAAAGAAACCCTACCTACAAATCACCCTGGAGCCATGCCTGCTCCAGTTGAACAGCTGCTGCCAACACAGACAGACCCCTCGACTTACGAGAAGTTGAGCATGGGCTGCCCCACATGAGAGATGTGCACTTCTTCCAGGTACTGGAAGGGCTTCATTGTAGGGAAGGTGCCATCTCCTGGCGGGTCTGAGAGCCAGGTGCCCAGCATCCAGGACAGGGGTTCCATCACAGGGTTCAGCTGGGGAGTCTCTGTGGGGGATAAGAAAGAAGGAAGAAAGAAAACTCAGGAATCTGTGCTCTGCAGGTTGCTGTGAGTTGCCTCCAGCTGGCTGGAGGTGAACACGAAACACCTGAGAAATGGTTCGACACCATAGCAACGCTTTTCTTCAGAGCAGTGCCAGCTCCAAGGTGGAGATGGGGAAAAATGAACAGTCATGGAAAGTGTGTCTATTTCCAGCTCTTAGCCATACACAGAGCACTCTTCCAGGCGGTCCATTTCTGACTCCTCTCTGTAGCTTGATCTGAAAGAAAAGCCCTCTCCCATCTGCATGCAGGGAAGAAGATGACTGAAATCTCAGCATAAAGAATAATTATTAAATGATAATGAAACCTCTAATGCTCTGGGCTAATCTTTCTCAAGCACTGAGTGCACACTGTTCCTGCTTGTTTCAGAGGCCAAAGAAATAAGTCCTCACTTCAAAAGAAAATCAGGCTGTGTGCATATTCAAGATCAAAGTTTGGCCATAATATTCTTTTTAAGAGGTTAACAATGACCTGAACTTGTACAAAGAGACAAGCAGGGATCATTCAGAAGCTGTTCTGCTTAGGCTCTGGACTAAAACAAACATTTTAAAAAGTGCCTGTAAGGTAAAGGGTAAATGGAAGAGAAAGATACTTCCCTTTGTCACTGCAGTTATTAAAAAGCAACCAAGGTCTGTCTCACAAAGTTAAAACTTCTTTAACAAAACATTTACAGAACCACAGAATAAGCTGAGTTGGAAGGAGCCCACAAGGATCATCAAGTCCAACTCCTGGTCCTGCACAGGACCATCCCAAAGAGTCACACCCTCTGCCTGAGAGCGTTGTCCAAATGCTTCTTGAACTCTGTCAGGCTTGGTGCTGTAGGAGAGCTTTGATAAACACTTTTACATTTTACTTTCAGAGGTTGTGACCTGAAAAAAATACATCGGGAAAATCGAGACAAGCAATTTAAAGCCACGTGAAGAGCAGAGCAGATCCTTTACTAAGGTGTAAGTAGGGAAAGCAAAACATCACCTATGGGATGTTGGGAAAGATGGATTCCCACACTGAGAGTAGTGCCTACTACTCTCAGTGTCTGTTATGCAGACAAATATGACTGAAGTATGCTTAAAGCATGTCCTCCTCTCCCTCATGGGATGTTTCGTACGGGCAAGGTGGGCGTTCCAGGGGGTTGTTTCCCACACCTAGTGAGATTAAGAATACAAGAACAAGCTGCCTGTCTGGCTGGTCTAAAAGGCACAGACTCAACTGTAGGGAGAAATCACGACCTAAAATGGTAAGGCTGTGGTCAAAATTTGCTTGACCAGTCTGAGTTTTGCTGTGCTCTTTACGAAATGTCAGGCTAGAAGACTCAGCAAGGAGGAAGAACAGACAGTCCACACCTGAAATGCCAAAGGAGAAGGAACAGCAGCTTTCCTAGGTGAAAGAGACCACTTGTGGTACTCATTCTCCCACAGACAGCACATTTTAAAAGCCAGCCCGTGTCAGCAAAGTGCTGCTACTTACTCTGCTTTATCCTGAAGTATTTTGCAAGGGAAGCAACATGAGGAAACATGAGAGCTCACTAGGAAATAGGTGATAAAAGTCCACAGCATCAGAGCCAGGATCTGTAGAACATCCTGTCAGACTGTGCATTCCCCAGCAGCTTACCCAGGACTTGGAAAGGAGTTCCCACAGTCTGTACAGCAGTGTCAGTGTACTGGACAGTATTTCCTTGTGCTCACCTTTCCAGCTCCATGAGGAGAGCACGCAGTTCTGTGGGTAAGGAGTGTACTGCTCCTCCCTCCAACTGGTGTTTGCCTTTCACTCACCACTACATTTCTTGCCAAGCTTTTTGCGGGCTCATCTCCCACCACTGAAGTGAAAAGCAAAGCTTTGGAAAAGCTGCAGGAGTCTGCAGCCTGGGCTGCTGCTGCCCTCTCCTGGGTCACCATCCCAGGAGCAGGATGGTTTCTGTCACCACAGTGCTTTCATAGGGCACCTCCCTTTCTCCTGCTTGCATTTCAGGAGAAAGCATCAAAACAACAGATGAAAGGAATGGCTTTAGCCATTCCCACTCTTTAGACTTGATTTTAAACCAAGAGAAGCCAAGTGATCATTTCCAGCAGTCCCAGCTGGACTCCACTGCCTTGCTGTGCAGTGTCCAGCCTGGCTGGAGGTGCCCAACCTGGCGAGCTGGTCTCACTTCCAAAGAGCTGGAATTCCAGGCAGCTGAAAAGCGAAGATGTAACTGCACATCCCGAAGTCTCTGGCACCTGGGCAAACAACACAGCCAAGTGATCATTATTACTTTTCCAGACTACCTAGATGGCAGCAAAGCCAACGAGTTCTTTAGTTCTCATGTGGCTTGGTGAAGTTGGCAGCAGAAGTGAATAAGGACCAGGGACTCAGCAAAGTGCAGGGGAGAACAGACATCCTGATCTCATCCCATGCAGTGCTCTTCTTACCTTCAGTATTGGTCTCTGACTGGTGCACTAAGACTTTTTTCCTTCCTGGCAGCCTTCTGCGATGGAAGGCTGGGCTGGGAGAGTGGAAAAGCAAGAGGAAGGCAAACAGGAGAGAGTCTGATTGAATCCATCCAAAAACCAATGTAGCCATTTGAAAAGAAATTTGCTTTTTTATGTCATGGTTGGGGCAGCTAAATGCAAGACTATTGTAGCAACAAGAAGTTCTTTGCTGAGCTGCTTTGTTTCAAACTTCAGGTTTACAGATACAGTCACTGTCAAGAGAAAACTCCTCTGACACTGATGAAGGAGCCTGTACATCCTTTTTTAAAGCTCTTAACTCCTGGCATATCATTTTTACAAAAAACTCACTAATATGGCTTAAAAAGTAAGTGTATGATCATATCAAGAATACAAATTACATCTGAGAATTTGCAGCGCAAGAGACCCTGGTCACCCTTGTGCATGCTTAAAGCTTCACACTCAGAGGAGGTCCTCTTAATGCTGATTCTCTTGCACTCAGATGCACAGCTCCTCTTTTACCTAATAACAGGGAAGCTCTCCCTGTATCCTCTTTCCTAACGAGGACATTCCTGGAGCCATCTCCTAACAGATGACACACCTTCTGGAAGCCATTAGGGATCCAGCATCTCCAAGACCCCATTCCTCCACAACCTGGTGTAGTGGAAGGTGTCCCTGCCCATGGCAGGGGGTTGGAATGTGATGGGCTTGAAGGTCTCTTCAACCCAAACCATCCTGTGGTTCTACAAAATCTCACTGAAATCATCCACAACACTCATGAGTTGTAACAATTTGGGAGACAAAACCACGCACCCATAAGCAACCTGATCACCTTGATCTCTCTCCTTCAGGAAGCCACTTAGGCCACAACCACCGTGCCTGGGCCCTGAGCACACAGGTCAGTTCTGTTTCACCACCTGACCCTGCTCTATTCCTCCAAACTCAAAGACAGACAGTTTCTACATCTTTTCCATTCCCGGAGGGTTTACAAGTCAAATCCCACCCTGCACTGTAACACAGCCAGCCTGGAACTGGCTGTCCAGGCTTTGCAACAGGACATACCAAGTTCTGCCTGCCATGAGACAAAGCAGACAGAGCAGCTGGACAGCCCCCTCAGGCCATGTCTACACAGCCAGCGTGGCTCTCAAGTGGGATCCCTGGCACAGAAAGCTACGCTGGCACGAATTCCTACACGGCTTTATCAGTAAAGCCGCAGCGAGTGGCCAGCTGGTTGCTAACAAGGCAGCTAACCAATTTCCTTGAGCGGTGGAACACTTCCTGCAGAAACTTGAGGGAAAAAACCCTACAAACAACAAAAATAAACACCCCACCAAAAAACCCCAAAACAAATCCCCAAACAAAACCCAAACTAACTCCCAGAGTCTTCGAAGTGTGGGGTCTGCAGCACCAACTGGGCAGTTCCCTGCAGATCTTCCTTCAGCACAGTTGCTCACTGGGTTTAAATCGTCACCATCATCATCAAGATTCTGGTAACTAAGTAGCAGCCTCGTTCAGCATAATTTGTCCATATTTAAGTACAGAAGGTGGCTTTATACTCTGCTGCTCTGCCCTGAGAGGTGCACCCCTTTGGGCACTTTGCTGATGCTCTCCCCAGCAAGCCAGTAAAGCATTCCTGGCACTGATGTGCTCTAGCTCCATCACAGAACATCCTTGAGTTGGAAGGGACCTGTCAGGACCAAGTCCAGTTCCTGGTCCTGCACCAGACACCCCAAGAATGACACCGTGCGCAGGAGAGCATTGTCTGAACACTTCCTGAATTCAGACAGGCTTGGTGCTGTGACCACTTCGTTGGGGAGCATGTTCCAGTGCCCAACCATCCTCTGGGTGAAAAACCTTTTCCTGGTACCTGACCTAAACCTCCCCAACTCAGCTTCACACCATTTTCTCGAGTCCTGTCACTGGTCATGAGAGTAAAGAGGTCGGTACCTGCCCCTCCACTTCCCCGTGTGAGGATGTTAAGAGCACAGTGAGGTCTGACCTCAGTCTCCTCCACCTTGAACAAACAAGTGCCCTCAGCTACTCCTCGTGTAAGGCCTCTCCAGACCCTTCCCCATTCTCATGGCCTCCTCTGGACACTCCCCAACACCATAATGTCTTTTTCATACTGTGGTGCCCAAACCTGCCCCCAGCACTCGAAGAGAGGCCACCCCAGTGCAGAGCAGAGCAGGACAATCCCGTCCCTGACCCATCTGGCAGTGCTGGGCCTGATGTGCCCCAGGATGTCCCTCCTGGCTGCCAGGACACTGCTGACTCCTATTGAACTTGCCATAGACCAGGACCCCCAGGTTCCTTCCCACAGCTGCTCTCCAGCCCTACCCCTAACCCAGCCCATACACACAGCCAGGGTGGCTCTGTCCCAGGTGCAGACTCCAGCACTTGCCCTTGTTAAACCCCACACGGTTGGTGATTGCCTATCTCTGGTTTGCCAAGGGCTCTCCACCCTTGAGGGAGTCAACAGCTCCTCCCAGTTCGGTGATTGCTGCCAACTCACTTAGTATTCCTTCAAGTCCTGCGTCCAAGTTGTTAACGAGGACGTTGAAGAGAATAAGGCCAAGGATGGAGACCTGTGGGACCCCACCAGTGACTGGTGCCAGCCTGGTGTCACCCCAGTCACGGTCACCCATGGTGCCCAACCCGTGAGCCAGCTGCTCACTCATCACATAACACAGTTATCCAGCTGTGGGCTGGACATTTTGTCCAGCAGGATCCTGTAAGAGACAGCATCAAAAGCTTTGCTGAAGTCCAAAAAGATTCCACCTCCAGGCTTTCCTGGATCAACCAGGCGGGTTACCCTGTCATAGAAGGAAATCAGGTTCGACTAGCAGGACTTTCCCCTCATGAAGCTGCGCTGGCTGTGACTGATGCCTGTATTGTCCTCTAGGTGTTTTTCAATACTTCCCAGAATAATCTTTTCCATGATTTTACCAGGCATTGAATTGAGACTGACAGGCCTGTTGTCTCTGGAGTTCTCCTTCTTGCCCTTCTTGAAAATCAGGACAACACTCATCAGCTTCCAGTCAACCTCTGTGGATTCCCAAGACTGCTCAAAAATCAATCATCAAGAGAGGCATTGCAATAACATCAGCAGCTCCTTGAGGATTCTTGGATTAATCCCATCAGGCTCCACAGATTTGTAGGGATCCAGCTGGAGCAGCAGATCCTTCTAGGTCAACTGGGAGGTGATCATTCTCACAGTCATGGTCCTCCAGCTCACAGCACTAAGACCCACCATCCATGTTGAAAAGAGAGGCAAAGAAAGCATTAAACACCTTTGCGTTGTCCCTGTCCCTGTTTGTGAGGTGACCATCCTCATCCTGGAATGGGGCAGTGTTATTTCTAAACTGCTTTTTGCCATGTATATATTTGAAAAAAATATTTTTATTGTTCTCCACAGTTCTGGCAACTTCAACTCCAATTTAGCTTTACCTGGATGAATTTTCTCCCAACGTGAGGAGCAGCACCTCTGTGTTCTTCCCACGTCACCTGAACTTGCTTCCACTAGGCACACACCTTCCTCTTCCCAAGAGAAGATCCCTGGACAGCCATGCCAGCCTTCTGCCAGCCTGCTTGACTTCCAACATTTAGGAATTGCTGTTCCTGTGCCCTTAGGAGATGATGTTTAAAAGTGACCAGCACTGATGGACCCCAGCACCTGCAAAAACATTTCCCAGAGGACCTTACTCACTAATTCCCTGAGCAGCCCAAGGTCTGTTCTCCTCATGGCCAGAGTTGAGGTTTTTCTGGCACTTTTCCTCCTGTCACCAGAGATTTTAAACTTGATGGCTCCGTGGTTGATGTGGCTAAGTTGGCCCCAATGTTCACTTTGCTCATGAGATCCTCTCTGTTGACAAGCAGGAGATCAAGATCATCTTTCCAAGTCAGCTCCCTGGGACCTGTTCCATAAAGTTGTGATGCAGGTGTTTTAGGAACCTTCTAGCTTGGGTTGTACCAGCTGTGTGATGATCCCAGTTAATTTCTGTCAGGTTAAAGTCCCCTGCGGCAGTTGACTTGGAACCGTCCCTTAGCTCCTCAAAGAATAATTTGTCAGTGTCATCGTCCTGGCTGGGAGGTCCAGAGTAGACTGTGACATCTGCATTATTTGTCTGCCCCTTGATTCTTACCCAAAGACATTCTTATCTCGACTGTGCCATTGCCAATTGTGGGCTCCAGGCACTCCAACCCTTCTACTACACACAGTGCCACCCCCCCGCCTCTCCTGCCCTGCCCATCCCTCCTGAAGAGCCTGGAACTGCCCATGAGGGCACTCCCATCACAGGACTCATTCCACCAGGTTTCACTTATGCCAGTGATGTCAGATCTCTGGGACTCCTCATAGGTCCCTCATGCTGGGTGCATTACTGCAGAGACATTTCAGGTGTGGTACATTGTAGCCAACACCCGGTGAAGCAGACTGAGGGATCCCATTAGTGCTCCTTTCCTCAAGTTCAGGCACTGCAGCCCATTGCTCATCACTGGTGACCCTGGCTTTGTCCTTTTCCCCTTTCCAAGTTAAAGGCCCTATCAACAAGCCCTGCCAGCTCTTGTGCTAGACCTCTTCTTCCCCCCCGAGAAAAATGCATCCCACCAGGTGTCAGCAGACCAGCTGTAGAACAGATCATTCCATCTCTGCTCCAAAAGCTGGGAATGTGGTTATGTTCACAAATTTTCATTTTATAGACTCAGTAATTAATTTCATAGCCAAGTGCCAAGGTGGTATTGCCTCTGTGGTAAATGCTCCAGTGCCTGTAGTCACTGCCAGAGTTCTGCTTTACAAAATACAGAGAAAACGTTTTTAAGTTATATGCTATTATGAGAAACCAAACACCCTACCTGAGCTCAGTCTGACTTTCTCTCGTGCTTTCCTTAGTTTGCTATTTCATTGCTTGCTAGCTGCAAGCTGGGTTTTTGTTGTGAGTCACTGCCGACTCGCTGCAAAATTAAATGTTTAATTCACAAACTCTAGAGACTATTAGGCAAAAAAAACCTGTAAAGAACAAGACCATCCCACTGAAAAAAACCAACAGCAGTGCAAAAAGTCTTGTTTCCTCCCTTCCAACTGCCTTTCTCTCCAAGGGGGAGGTCAAAGAGCCACCTTCCTCAACCAAGTCCCAAAGCTGGCATGCCTGCACACTGCCTGCTCCCATGCTGAGCACACGACAGTTCACCTCCCACCCAAGTGCTCAGGCCACAGTGAAGTCTTACCCAGCCTCTCTCAAGATACCTTCTGCCATGGATTCAGCCCCACTCTTAGCCTATGCACATATATTCCTACTCCTTACCTCACTCTCAGTTTCCTTTATAACTCCCTTGTTCTTTGTAACGCCCATCCTTACGGACCAGCTTTCTACCCTGGCCGTTCCCATCCCAGACAGGGCACAAAAAAAATCACAAGCAGCACCTGCTGTCTCAGAACAAAAGCAGTTTTCTTCCAAAATCTAGCTCCAAGTTAACATGCAACTGCCGGGCTAGCAGTGCCTGCCCTGGTGGAGGCAATTTCCCTGACAGCACATCTCTGTGACCCATCAGACACATTTCGTTTTCAAGCTGAACTGGACACCAGCCCGTTGCTGGTCCAGTCCTTCTCAGACGGGTGAAAGCACAGCACCTCCATCCATGCATAACCCCACTTCTCATTGCCAGTGAGGATCGGGATTTTCTATGCTATTCGTTTTCTGCAACATTAATGAAATCTGTTGCCACCACGATGGGCAACACCAGGCCCGACGGACCCGGCATCAGGGCTCCACCTCAGCACAAAACCACGCATTAAGTGTTCTGTCCTTCTGCTTGCCCCAATCACATCACTAACTGTGCTTCATTTGCATGTAAAAAGTACTGTAAATGACCCCATTTCTACACTGGCTTTGCACAAATATTCAAAGACAAATCCAAGCCAGATTTCCCACAGATTCCTAGCAGAGTTCTAACGTGAACTCATTTTCCAAACTCTCCTGCCTTTAATCTGACCTTCATGAAAACAGACATGCAGCATGGAAGAGGCTTCTCATACGTCCCAGCAGCTGAATCCTAAGAGCTTTACCTCTCTGATGAGCACAGAAACTCGAATCCCATGGAATCCTACCTGTGTCTGCTCCATGCCCAGCCATATTCGCAGATATTTTGCTATTTGCTCTACCTGCAGCCCCCCCGGCCCCCACGAAAGTGCTCTGCGCAGGGTGGTAAGATGGCTATGAGGGAAGTGAGCTCATGTTTGGGTAAGACACTGGTCCCGCTGCCTGCTGGGAGATGTAGTTTTACAACCGGACCAAACTGGGGCACGGCAAGAGGAGGTTATGTTGTGGAAGGAGCAGCTGGGATCACCTGTCTAAGCGAGTACACCTGATGGTCAGAGCTGCGAGACCTTCATGCAGAACAAGATGGTCAGACAGCACTTGCGTAGCAGAGGACAGTGCTGTTAGAACAGTCATGCCTTCCCCAGGACACGTCCCTGGTTGCTTGCTGGCTCTCCCTCGTTTCTCCCAGTGCATCCTGTCTTCCTCCAGAAGCTCCATCTAACCCTGTCCTGCCTGGTACACTGTGCCTAAGCACGCTCATCTGCCAACAGCATTCCTCAGCCTTCGGTCCACGGACCTCAGAAGAAGCCCACAAAACAGAAGGAAACACCTTCCTATCAAACAAGCCACTAAATTCAAAGTTGAGATGGAAAAGGCCACCATGGCAGCTAGGCTGTGCTGGAGACAGCCTGGAGCTTCTCCTAAACCAATGAGTCGATCCCCCTGGAAAGACAGGTTGGGAAACACCGCTCAAGCACATCGTGACAGCTGGAGCTGGGAGCCTGAGTCACCCGGCCTCAAGTGCGGCTGGCAGGCACTGCTGTGCAGCAGTCCTGCAGAAACCTGCTCTTCCCCACCGGCTGCAGCTTGGATACAGCCAGCAGAAATTTGTCTCATTAGAGGCAAGTATGTGAGAACTAGCACCAAAATGAAGTTCTGCTGAGTGGGTGTGGGCCTGAAGTTCGTGTTTTGTGCTCAGGATTTTGTGGAAACGGCTGAACATCAGGGATGCAGACAGGTAACAACCTGCACAGTCAGTCCAGTCAGGTGCTTATACTCAAGGAACTGCCTTCAGCAGAAAAAAAAATGCAGGCTCAGGTTCACAGCTAAAACAATCACCTCAACCACACATCAGATGACTTGGGACAACTGAGATGGAGCTACTAACAAAGACTATTATTAACCTAATGTGTTACCTGACTCTATTTTTATGAATATGAAAAGCCTTTCTTAACTCAGCTTTGCATCACAGTAAAACTCAGTGTCTGGGCATGAACCAGACTCTGCCTGGCAGCAGCTGGCTGCACTTCATCAGCTATTTTCACTGCCATAAACTATTGCTATGAGCACACGAAAGAGTCCAAAACAGAAGAGCACCAAAATAAAGCTAAAAAATAGTAATAATAAAAAGAAGCCAGTCAGCCACCAACAAACCCTTTAAAAAAGTTCCCAACCTAAGGGTTCCATATAAACTTCCCATCACGCCAAGCTACAATTACCAAAATGGTTAATTTTCACACACTGATCTCCAGTTTTGCTGATAAAAGATGGCAGAATGGGTAACGAATTGGTCAATTCATTAAGAAAAATTACATTTTCCCTTATAAAATAGAGTATGTAACTCATATATTAAGAATATCTTTCACAAGGACATAAAATTCTCACTTCTCAAAGACATCTTTATAAAAACATTAATCTTGGGGAAAAGGAGAAAAATTATAGTGCTTACCAGAATAAGGGAAAACATCCTTAAAGATACTCTTTCTGCAATTAGTATCTTAGTGAAGGTATTCCAACAAAGCTAGACACCTTTACACCTTTCTAAATATATATATAAATAAATATTTCATATACATATATACATATATGAATGACAACTATGGAACCCTAAAATTGTATTTATTTTCCTTAGTTTGACACCTAAACAATACAAAAAAGCAGGCCAGAAGGTACAAACAAGACAATGCTGATTTCCCAGGGGAAAACTTTTCCCCCTCTACCCAAATCAAAGTGTGAGTTTTCCCATACTTTGGAAAATTAGATACATATGGGAAAAGTAGCGCTGGGGTCAACCTTCATGAATTTTGTTAGGGTCTACCTTCCTCTTTCACTGAGGAAGTTGGCTGTGCTGTAACAGCCTGGAGAATGTGCCTGTCTATGCCAGCATCACCTTTCTGATTGTCCAACAGCTCCAGAAGAAGCCATGAAGTTTTTCTCCTAAAGGAAAGGTGAGAATTAGCCATGAGGAGACACCCAACCCTCCACGGGTGATGACTTCTCCAAGCAAGCCCCACATCACGAATCCTTCCCAAGGCAACCCAATGTTTTCTCAGCAGCCACACACACACCACCATTAGATGGTCCTAAACTCTTGCCCTGAATTGCACCTTGCAACCACAAATTGTGCACAAATTGTACATTAAAAGACACTCTTTCTTGCAAGAAGAAGGGTTATGGGCCAATTTGACTTCTAGGTAACAAACTTTTTACGTGACCTCATCCCTCACTGAGTTCCCTATGCTTTCAGGTGCTTAATTATTATTTTTGTAATTGATAGAGAAGCATTTTCCATCACTCCCCACTTCATTTTGTTTCCTGACTTCTTCTGCCTTCCAAGGGAGGAAAGGATCAAAGCAAACATAGACATGTGCTCACAAATCGTGACCTCAACATGCATCACGACATTGTCATATTCGATACCTCCCACCTCACTTATATTTCCTCTATCCTGAGTACTGAGAGCAGCATATGAAATCCAAGATCAAAACTGCTTCTTATGCCACTGAGGACAGTAATGGCTTTCCCAGATACCTGCTGCTAGGACAGCTCATTAACACACCAAAAAAAAAAAAAAAAAAACCAAGCCATGCTCCAAAGGAAGAAGGAAAATCCTAATAGGAGCCACTGGGTCACAAACAAGTTAAAATAATCCAGAAAGAAAAGAAATTAAATTAAATTAATCAAGAGAGTTGCCTGCAACACCACAACCCAACCTCCCATTCCACATCTTGGAAAGGGTTAGGGATATAAGAATTAACTTGTGTGCCCGCTGAATGAATTCTTGAATCTGTATCCGTCAGTCTAACACAAGCTGCTACTTCTCCTTCCCAAAATGTCCCTTTCTCATACCTTTTCCCCATCACTCCTTTAGAGCCTCCAACTTAAACGGCCCCTAAGAAAACAGGGAATTCCGCCTCAGTGCAGCACCCCTGGGAATACTGACCACAGTCCTGGGATATCAGGCTGTTCAAGTAAGGGAAACTGTTCCGCTTCATCTCATCCAGCTTCTCCTTCAGCTTCCTGACTTGGCTGTCGGAGCGGCTGATCCTTTGCCTCAGAAGTTTCAGCTCTCCGTTCTTCTTCTCCACCTGCTCCCGCAAGCAGCACACCTGGCTCTTGCTCTGCCGGGAGGAGAAGCAGTACGAGTGGAGGGAGTCGATGAGCTTGCAGG
Source organism: Dicrurus megarhynchus (assembly GCA_013399195.1). NCBI lineage: Eukaryota > Metazoa > Chordata > Aves > Passeriformes > Dicruridae > Dicrurus > Dicrurus megarhynchus. The sequence goes on from VXAD01010363.1 coordinate 21,040, forward strand.
CCCCCGAGGCCGACATGATCACCTCGTTGATGGACATGGGGTTGGCGTCCGTGTCACCTTTCCGCCCCACCACGGCCTCAGTGGCGGGCCGAGGGGTCAGGTCTGCTGGGGACGCCGACAGGCCCTGGCAGGGTTTCTGGGGGGTCGCGGTGAGGGATGACGTCGGAGACACTTCTGCGACGGCCTTGTCGTGTCCCAGGAGGTGGCTGCTGCAGCTCGGTTCCACCTCTCTCTTTGGCCTTTTCCTTTCTAGCTGCTCTTTGGGGAGAGATGGCCTCTCCCTGGCATGCTTGGAGGAAAAGCTGTACGAGTGGAGGGAGCCGATGAACTTGCAAGCACCAGAGGCAGGAGGGGTGAAGTCGTCCACCGACACACCGCTTCTGTCTGCCACCCAGCTCCCCGCCCAGCTGCCCCTGGCACAGTCCTCCACAGGAGACCTCTCAGGCTTTGTCTGAGCTCCAGGCTTCGCACCCAAATTATCCCCTAACGTCCTTCTCCGAGGGCCATCCAGCTGGCTGTGGAGGGCCTCTTCCTCCTCGGACATCAACCCTATTTCCTCTTTCAGAGTGGCCTCCTCCATCTCTTTTGTCCCTTGCATCACCATGAAGTCCTGCCCAGAAGACGGGGCCCTCTGTGCTACCTCACCGCCTCCTTCCCGCAGGGCCTCCCCATCCCGCACTGGCACCTGCCTGGCTATTTTCCTTCGGCTCCTGACATAATCCAGCTTGTCGTGTTTCTTCTCCACGAGCTGGAAGATGGTAGGGACAGCGGTGGGCTTCAGCAACCGGTGTTGGTCTTCCAGCCGCTTGGAAAAGCTGTCTTTGGTGAAGTGCTCACTGCAAAGAAAGGAATACTTGGTGGGAGTCCAGTTGTCTCTCTGAACAGCTTTCAGCCACTGAATCAAGCGCTTTGAATCCTTCAGAGGGAACCTAAAAAAGGAACAGACAAAACCCACGAAAAAATAAGCTACATTTTGGAAATCAGAAGGGTCGGTACTTTTAGAATCACAGAATCATGGAATCATAGAATTGTTGAGGTTGGAAAAGACCTTTAAGATGACCAAGTCCAACGTGATGGCTAGGATGAGGAGATTTTGAGGAAAGTTGTGTTTTGATAAGTAACACTCATTTACGAATTAAATTACACTCATTTAAGAATTATTTCACTTTAGGCTGAAATATTTGATATTCATTCGCTGCGTCAACAGCTCCACTTCACAAAAAGCGCAGGACTAAAAGGTGTTGTTTCCATTTTCATCAGCAATCGATCCATTATTCAGCTCACCAGCCCCACGAGGAACAGCCTGTCCACAAGGAAGGGGGATGTGACCACCACCAAAACACCCAGCTCAGCCAACACACTGCCCAGCGCTGCCTCCGTAACCCGGGTGCTGCTTACAGCGGGTGTGTTTAATAACATTTAATTAGGTGTAGAAATGCCTGGAGTGGAAGAAAGCCCCTGAGCAGGGGAACAAGGTTCCGTTTCCAATGAGAGTCCCGAGACAGGGACTCTCCCCGGCGACTCACCGCCGGCAGCATCCCCGGCAACGGATGAGGCGGAGGACGGGCCGGGGGGCACGGACCGGGGGCGGGCCGGGGGCACAGGCCAGGAAGGGCCCGTGCCCCGTGGCGAGGGGCACTCCCGCTGNCTTGCCTCGTCGGCGCTGCTGGGCGTCCGCCTCACGACGAGCCGCTCGGTCCGTGGTAGCCGAGCAGTGAAAGGCGTCTCCGAGTGGGGCGGGCATGG
>VXAD01010363.1:23513-59110 GCA_013399195.1 Dicrurus megarhynchus
CGGAGCCCTCACCCTCCGCGCCGCCCTCTAACCCCAGCACCGGCCCCACCGCCGGCCTGCTGCCTCTCCACGCTCCGCGTCGCCTCTCCGTACGGCAACATGGCAGCTCCCATGCCCAGAGAGAGCGGCGCGTCGCGCCGAGCTGTGACGACCGCCACTGACAGCCAATCGGCGCGGAGGCTGGCGGCGAGCGGCGCTCACATTGGNGGCGGCCGCTCGAGGCCTGCGGCTGCCCGGTGCGGCCTCCCCGACGGGCGGCGGGGAATGCGCCGCTTTCCGCCCTGGGCACGGCCCTGGGAGCCGCGGCCCTCCGGGCCCCGGCCGCCCCTCCGGCGGGGCGAAGGGGAAGGCGGTGGCTGCGTGGCCGCCGGGGTGGGCCGGCGTAGACCGGAGCCGGGCGGCGAGTCCCTCCTGCCCTCCCCAGCCCCGCTGTGGCCGTCGTTCCTCGAAGGCTCGGAGCTCTGCCGCCGGGTCGGGTCTGCCCGGGAGGGGAAGCGGGGCGGGGAGCGGTGACAGGGCTGGTGGCGCTGTGCTCCGCTCCCCAGAGGGCTCAAGGGGCGAGAAGGCAGCTTGGGGGTAAGAAGGTGACTTTCTAGGGGTGAGAAGGTGTCGTCGGGGAGGAAGAAGGCGGCTCAGCCACTCGTCACCCTCACTGAGGGCTCTAGCAAAGCTGTTTGTGGTAGAGATTTTGGTTTCGTGCAGGGAAAAGTAAAAACAAGTGTTTGGCACTTGTGTTGGGACCCGCTTCCCTCCAGCCGTAGCGTAGTAGCAGCTCCCACCCCCTCCGCAGAGACAAGTGTTGTTCCATAATAACAAACGCTTCCCTGGGCGCCGTGGGCTCCTCCTCCGCATCGCCGAGCACGGGTGTGCCGGGGATCCGTGGCTCCCGTCCCTCCTGAGGGCTGTCCTGGCTTGTTTTGGCCTTCGTGCCGCTGGCGTTGTCAGCGTGGTCCGGCTGAGAGCGTCCCGACTCTGCCGGAGCGTCCTGGGATCCAGTGTCACACCTGGGGACCAGACGTGTTCTGCTGAGTGAACCTGCACCCCGTGATCCGGGAGATGTGTTTGCTTTCCCTCGGTGTGAGCCGTACGAGGGAAAGAGAACTTCCCTCTGGTGGATGGTGGGGCTGGATCTCCGTGAGAGGAGGAGGAGGAGAATCTCTGGGCTCAAGCCCCTTCATGTCCAGCCCCGCTCCCGAGATGGTCGAGGACCTGACAGCAAAACTTGGAACTGTTTGCTCCAGGCCTTCAAGAAAGCACCACACTCCAGTAGCCTGACTTTCCTGTCTGTCTGTCCCTTAACTCCTCCTTGGTGCTCAGATAATCAGGATTTGTCTTGTTTGAAAGAGCATAGGGGAAAGAAAAGGTTTAATCTTTGTTCTGCAAGGGGCAGAAGTAAGGGTTTGAGCTGCTTGGTGTTTTCCAGCAATGCGTTTTACTAAAGTACTAAATTTACCTTCTCTTCTTGACTCCATTTGAAATGTTCCACATCCAGTTGTGTTCCTCCTTTGCCTTTGGTTAGGTACCTGTATCAGCTAGAGGAGAGGTCGTTCACCTCATTTCTGATCCTTCTGTGGTGGCCTTAGTTGGAGGCTAAAGGATTTGGGGAGGCATGAGAGCCAGGCCTTTTCAGAGAATGGAGAAGCCCCAGGACCTTTGGGAAGGGAGATATGGCAAAGCCTGGCTTTCCTTCAATGCCACACTGTAAAGCTCGGCTTCAGTATTTTGTATGAGAAGTTTTTCAGCAGGCAGACTGACCGAGGTGGTTGGTGCTGGGAAAATCACCTGCCATGTTTCTGTTTGAGTCACCCAAGCCTTCCTTTGTTGTTATTTTTTCCCAAAGTTGATGGGGAAACAAATGGCTTTGGTTGTGGTATGGGAGATGAAGTTAGTGTCTGTCATGGGCTGTCGCAGGTCTGGCCTCCAGCACGTTTGCAAAGTGACAGCAGCCCTCAAGGGCTGCTTCCAGCGCCCAGCTGTGCCTCTGGGTGTGTTTTTTACAAGCTGGGATAATGTTTTTATCTTGAGTGTTTCATTGTGCTGATTAAGAGTATGAGAAGGGAGGGAAAAATTCACCTTCTACCCTAATTCTGTGTATTTAGAGTTGTTCTTGTGTTAAGGTGATGGAGCACATCTCCTGCGGGGAAAGGCTGGGAGAGAGAGGGGTGTTCAGCCTGGAGAAGAGAAGGCTCTGGGGAGACCTTAGAGCCCCTTCCAGGGCCTAAAGGGGCTCTAGGAGAGCTGGAGAGGGACTTTGGACAAGGGACGGAGTGACAAGGCAAGGGGGAATGGCTTCCCACTGCCAGAGGGCAGCATTAGATGGGATACTGGGGAGGAATTCTTCCCTGTGAGGATGGTGAGGCCCTGGCACAGGGTGCCCAGAGAAGCTGTGGTTGCCCCATCCCTGGAAGTGTCCCAGGCCAGGTTGGACAGGGCTTGGAGCGACCTGGTGTAGTGGAAGGTATCCCTGCCCATGGCAGGGGGTGGAATGAGATGAGCTTTAAGGTTCCTTCCAGCCCAAACCATTCTGGGGTTCTGTTGTGGCATGTACAAAGCTTTGCCTTTTCTGCTGAGGCTTTCTGGGATGAGGTGTTCTGCAGATCCCATGGAAGGTGTGCCCATAGGGCAGTGATCCAGCCAGCCTCCCCTCATTCCCAGTGTGTCCAAGGCTCCTGGAAAGCGAGGCTGCCTCTCTCAGGGTGAGCTGTGCAGGGCTGACGCTCTGCTTTTTAACTATAAAACCATGTGAAGCTGAGCTGTCGTGTTTTGATGTGCAGAGACCGCACATCCTTCTCTGCAGAAACTGCTGCTCCGCTGTCCTGGATGCTCAGAGGTCGGTAATTAAAATAGTCCGAGGGCTTTCTGAAGGTGAAGTTTTGGAGCACTGCCTGAGAAATGTGCTGATCTCACTTGGCTTCTGCAGCTCTGAGAGGAGCAGCTTCAAACAGGATTTCTGCTTGGTGAATTTCCAGATGTATTTCTCTTCTTTGTCTCTGGCTATAAGAAGGAGAGAAAGGCTGCTGTGCAAGCTGTGACATTCTTTGTGCCCTGCCCGAGTTGTTTGGGTCCCACTGGCTGGTATTTAGCCCATCTGGGCAATAGCACAGTAGATGGACTTTGGAAAAGTGCTGGAGCATATGAAGGTGGAGGCTTGTAAAGGAAACACTCAGTGACCTCAAGCCTTGTGGAGAATTTACTGCTCCCATTACAATGTCCTTGATTCTAACTGGGAGCAACCTCTTGAATTTTCCTCCCTGTGAAGGGGAAACCTGAACTCCTGCCTTTAGTAGTTGTGCCTTTTCAACTGTTTTCTCCCCAAATCCCAAGATGAATGTCTGACCAGCTCTTTGGGATGCACAGCTGGACACACAGGGCTTGTGCAGAGCCAGATGTTGGGCATTCAGCTGACAGGCTGCAAGCCTGGGGCTCTCCTCCCCAATGTGCAGTGTCGTGACACATGTGCTGCATTCCCTGAACAGCGGCTGGTCCAGCTGGAGATCCCCCTCTGCCTGCTGATCCTGTCCTCTCTGAGCTTTGGTGGAAGGGGAAAGACTCCAGCAGCCCCTTTCCAGCAGCTGATCCTTGCTGTGGAGTGTCCAGTTGCAAATCCTGTCTTTGCTAAAGACCTGGTGCCCTGCAAACTGTGGGGCTGCAGAGGTTGTGATATTTGAGCAGGTAGGGGAATGTTGCTGGGAAGGAGAAGGAGGGATTGTGGATAGTTTGATGTTCCTGTACAGCATCCTTGTTTCACTCATTTTCTTTAAGCTATTTGAGACTCCTGACGGAGAGTTGGCTATATGGTGGGTTTAGGAACTGACAAAATAAACCACAGAATATTCCTTGGAGCTTTAAAACCTTCCTGAGAACTGCAGTTTTTATGTTAAGATCATATCTGTTCCCTTTTCAAATCTGGGAATTGGCAAATTTGGGTAGTAGATGGGAAAGAAATCCTTCATTTCCCTGCTAAAGTTTGTTAGAGGAGAAGACTGCAGTAATTTGTTGGCACATTTCTGTGCAAGCAGAATTGTTTTGCTTAGCTTGCTGAGGGGTCACATCATGGGGTGGGAATGGGAACATGATGCCTGTGCAATCCTAAAGGTGCCTGGAACAGTCTTAAGGACCAATTAACACAAGGAACGTCCTTTAAATCTTGTGGGCTAGAGTTAGGGCAGAGTCTGAGTCAAAATTTGACTCGGGAGCCTGTTGTCATCTCTGTTGCCAGGGTTCCTGCTTAAACAGTAGTTGGTCTTAGTGGTGGTATCTGCTCCAGTATTTTCTTGGACATTTGGAATTCCAGGTCAGGGAGCCCAGAATAGAAGGCTGAGATACTTCAGGAGGCCGAAGTGTCTGATGTAGCAGCAGGTGACTCTGGAGAAGCCAAAAGCAAGGTGTGCCCCATGCAGAGGGGTGGCTTTTGCAGAGAACAGAGCTTGTGGCCGCGTACTCCTTTGTTCTGCTTTAAACTCGCATCACATCACCACGGATTTTATTGCATTTGCTGTGAGAGATATTTTCAATCCCTGCGTCAACAGTTACAGTCTGTCTTAGCTCTGCTTTAAGTTTTAGAGGTGGTTTGTTACAGAGTTGGCACCTGCAAAATCATGTGGGTCTTTCCCAGAATTCTCAGGCGACTTTAAAGTCTGTGTTTCCAAACACAGAGCTAGTGGAGCACAGCTCATCTGCCTCCCCTGGTTTTTCCTCCCTGTTGCTTGTACCCTGTGCACAACAGCTTAAGCTGCCCTGATCCAAGGGCAGCCTGGGCTGCTGGGTTGTTCTGTCGTGGTCCTGGAAGGGGATGGATTTTTAGGCACTGATGGGTGCCGTGCTGTGAAGGGAGCCAGTGAAAGAGACAAGAGGTTTTGCCTGTCACCTGTGCATGAGCACGTCTGCACAGCTCTGTGTTCCTCATGTTGGGGGGTGACACCTGTAAAGGCTTCTGCTGGGTTTGGTGCCTCTCGAGGAGGGACTGAGCAAGGTTGAGTTCCCACCTTAAGGTGATCTGTGTTTTGTGTGTTCTTCCCTCAGAATTTATGTTCTCTTCAAGAGGATTTTAACCACTTTGCTCAGCGGAAAAGAGGCCCTCAACATCAGTGTCATAGCTGATGATGTGCATGATGGTGCCTGTTCTGGGAAATGGTGTAGCTGCCAGCTGAAGTTTTAGATGTTTTCTGCCCCAGGCAGAACCTGGAGCTGGCCTAACCTGGAAATCTCGCTGCTTTTCTGCCTGTGGAGCAGCTGGGAGCGAGCCAGGGCTGGGTCACCTCTGTGCCTCCCAGAGCTGGTGGGTGCAGGGCCATTTCCTGCCAGCCCAGGGGCTTTGGGGGTGGGTGGGAGTCACTGGGCCACAGCAGCTCTGATTCTGTAGCTTTGTCTGGCTTTAAAAACAAAAGGAAAAGCTAAGAAAGGTCTGTGATTTCTCCTTTCTCTTTCTAGCTACTCTTACCTACGACACCCTCAGGTTCGAGTATGAAGACTTCCCTGAGACCAAAGAACCCGTTTGGATCCTCGGCCGGAAATACAGTGTTTTTACAGGTATTTTGTGTGCACAATGCGATGTTCTGAGGCTCCAGAGGGCTTTGTTAGTGTTGCACTTGGGTTTTAGCTGCCATGCTTCTGTCTGTCTGGCCATTTCCGTGGACTCTGGAATATTTTTGTGCAGAAAGTTACGTATGGAAGTTGTTGGGACATGCCGTGAGGGCAGGATGATGGAGGCACGGTGTAGAAAGATGGTTTGCTGCTTCATAATTTGCCTGTGGCCATAGTGTCTTTGGGTTGATTGCAGCTATTTTGGTGGGGGAAAGGAAGTTCTTTGTGCACAGCAACACTGCCCTCTTCCTCAGCCAGACTCTGCCTCTCTGGGCCTGCAGACTGTGAGGAGCAGAATTCTGTTGTCCTTGGGGAGGGTGAGTGGGAGGTGGCTTAAGCTGTCTTGGTGGCAGCCTCATGTGTGTGCCTTTCCATGCTGAACACTTTCCAGAGAAGGAAGAGATCCTGCTGGATGTGACCTCCCGGCTTTGGTTCACCTACAGAAAGAACTTCCCTGCTATTGGTATGTACTCCAGAGGAGTCTAAAGATATCCTGGAAATGATTATAATCCGCTTATCCCTATTAAAACAGTCCCCACAAACATGACATCATTTCCATTCATAAGAGTCCGAAATGTGCTTCATCTAATTGATCAGACAGGCTTTTTTAATCTGATAATGAGAATTCCTCATCCCCTTGGGTAGGAGGGATAGCAGTGGTTTCTAAAAGGACGCAAGGAGGAGTTTGGGAAGCCTGCTCTTTTTCTAGGCAACATGGGAGGATTTTTATACTTCATCACATCCTACATCAGTCTAGTGTGAAATAGTGAATGATGGTCTTGGGCTTGAAGTGGATTAAAATGATGAAACCTAGAGAATGATACAGAAATTGCTGCCTTTGTGCATCTGCTCCAGACTCTATGTGGGGAATTTGTTTGTCTGGGGGGAGTTAGGTGCCTGAAGTGTCTATTAACACACAGGAGCTGTAGTGATAGGGGCAATATTTCCCAGTGAACTCGAAGGAGGATGTCTTGGTTCCTTCAGATATTCTGCATGGCCTCTTCTTGGGTTTGGGTTTGTGTGCTGAGTGCAAGGTGTATCAGAGGAGACTAAAAGCAGGTAAATGGGATTCCAAGGCCATGTCCCCCTTCTGTCATTGTCATCCCCAGCAGTCAGTGGGAAAGGAACATAGCTCAGGTTTGGAAAAGAGACTTCTTCGTAACTGGTCCTTCTGGCTTGTGCTGTTCTTTCCCTGCTGGGAAGCCCTCTGCCTGAGAAGCTCTGAGACATCTTTGATGCAGTTTAATCCCTTTAAATTCATGTTTGTGCACCATAGTTAAACATATGTTTGAGACTGAAGGGTTAGCACATGTTTAACTGGCTCACAGACACAATTTTGGTTTCCTTGTGAGTCATTAAAGGCTGTGGGGCGAAGACAGACCCCATTTTCTGAGTCATTTCCCATTTACACCATCGATATGATCTGCATGTCATACAGTAAACCTTTTTCAGTATTTTTTCTCCTAGTCACCCGTTACTGTTCGTCCCTTCCCTCTGTGCTAGCCCACTTAAATATTGTAAGGGTTAGGGAGCTGTCTAATGGTAATTTTGTAAAGCATTATCACTTTTGGAATTTGTACGTGTTACGAATTACTGGTGAAATTATAGATGACAGCTGGTGGCCATCGAGAAGCTGTTAAATAGTTCTCTAGGTGATTTTTCTCCCTGTTTAGGACCAAAAGAAGAAAAGCAGCATTACAAAGACTTGCAGAAGCTGTGCCCAGGCACAGATTACCTCCTGTGATCACACTGAACACTTGATCTCTGTTATTTGTAGTAAGAGCCAGAGCTGCAGTGGAGGAGCAGCAGTTTCCTCTGGAAAGTCTGTCAGGGAAATGCTTCCAGCCTTGTGTCCTTTGTCATAGACTTTCCAGCATGAGCTGATATCCAGCTTTCTCCAACAATATGTAGGATGTGTCTTTTTTTCACTGCTTGGGTAGGGTTTTTTTGGCTGGTGCCTTTTTTTTTGGCCTGAGTACAGTGTTCACTTTGAAATCTTACTCATAGCCACTTCTGATGTGGGAATTCCCTGGGACTGGTTTGTTCTGCATGATGAGTTGCCTTCTCAAGGTGAGGATTGCAAGAGTCATCTTTAACAAACAGCTTTGTGTAGAAATGTGTCTGAATTGGGCTGAGAGTCTGCAGCCACGCTTAAGGGCTGTTGTTCTCCTGAGAAATTCAGCTCTCTCTTGGGTTGTTTGGATTTCCCCTGGAATTTTTTTCCCCTTTCAGTTAGTGTTAGAGGAGTTTGTTTTTAAGGGATGCCACTAAGTCACTCATTGATAACCATGTTTTTGGTTCTCAGCCTTGGGTGTGTGAGCTAAGCTAGTCCTCATTCCCTGGCTCGTTTCTTGGTGAACTTGCTGCCCATTCATTCTCCTCCCTCTTGGCACTGTCTTTACCATTCATTCCCTGTTTATTTTCTGTCCTTGTTTCCAGGAGGAACCGGTCCCACCTCTGACACGGGCTGGGGCTGCATGCTGCGCTGTGGCCAGATGATCTTTGCTCAGGCCTTGGTCTGCAGGCATTTGGGAAGAGGTAAAGCAGTGCACAGCCCACACTGACTTCCAGGGCCATGTGCTCGCACGAGTGCAGCGCTTGGAAGAACAGAGATAGCAAGGACACAGCTGGGAATGGCTGAGGGTTCTGTAACTTTTTCTTAAGTCTTCTCAAGTTCAGGGCTATTGAGAGAATAGTCTACTGGGAGCTCTCCGGGGATATTGGTATTTTCTGATTCTTTTTGGTTGTTTATTTGCTTTTCTGTGGGTGATACTGCTTTATCCCCACTGTAAGAATGTTGTCTTTTATTTTAAAATTAGCCCTTTACTGTTGGGAATGCCTCAGGTGCTTAGTAATAATATAACGATGTGAATATTGAGTTGGTCAATACACAGGAAGAGAACTGCAGCTTTCAGCCTCTGGTTGCTAATAAGTACCATGTTTATTTCATACATCCCTTGTCTGTCCTAGACTGGAGGTGGATAAAAGGGAAGAGGCAGATGGATAATTACTTCAACGTTCTTAATGCCTTCATTGACAAAAAAGACAGCTACTACTCCATTCACCAGATAGGTAAGAAGAAAGAAATGCTCAGACGTAGCAAGTGGACTAAGGAAGGCTCTCACTTTATGTAAACTTCCCTGAAAAATAGAAGCCGCCTATTCCAGTGTTTCCTGTGGGGTGTTAAGGCATAGCTTCAGTGAACAAAACTCAGGTCACAGGGGTGGTCTAGTGAGCAAACGCCGGGTAAAGCTTCTTCTGAGGCAACGCTGCCCTTTGAACTTCTGTGCTGCTGCTTTTTGGGGAAAGGATTTGCTTTGCACTTCTTCAGGGTGTGCTTCTCACCCCCATGAAACAGTAAATACTGCTGATTCAGTAACGTTTCCAAGTGAGAATTCTTCCCTATCAAATACAAACCTGATTATGAAGGGATGCAGTGTGGGTGAAATTACTGACTACATTATTCTGGTTTTCTGTTGTGGTGCAGCCCAGATGGGAGTCGGGGAGGGAAAATCCATAGGCCAGTGGTACGGACCAAACACGGTCGCACAGGTGCTCAAGTAAGTGCTGCCCTTTTCCTTTTCTCTGTTCAACCAGGCAGTGGGGCCAGCTGGTGTGTGTTACCTCCGAGCTGACAGGGTTCTGCCTAGCTTTGGAGCATGGGCTGCCTTTAATAACACCCTCCCTCCTCTCACCATTCTTCCCTCTTGTTGGTAGGTGAGCAGGTGGCTCCTTGGAATAGGCTGGGATTGCCTAAGAGCAGCTTTCCCAGGTCAAAGCACATTTCACATCATAATTGATAACACCAGTCTCTCCTAATCCAGTTTCTTCCCTCTGATACACCACCATCTTTGCCTTTTAGTTGTATTAATCCTTCACTGCTTATTTGTTTTTGATTTTCCTGTAGAAAACTTGCAACTTTTGATACGTGGAGTTCCCTGGCAGTACACATAGCCATGGACAACACAGTGGTGATGGAAGAAATCCGTAAGTATCGTGTGGAGGTAGAATGTGGTATATCCTCGGCAGCAAGAGCCCAGAAAAAAGCTGGAGAGCACAACAAGCATGAAGTACATGTTCTGTCTTTGAGGAATTCCTCCCTGTGAGGGAGGTGAGGCCCCTGCACAGGTTGCCCAGAGAAGCTGTGGCTGCTCCATCCCTGGAAGTGTTCCAGGCCAGGTTGGATGGGGCTTGGAGCAACCTGGGACAGTGGAAGGTGTCCCTGCCCATGGCAGGGGGTGGAACGGATGGGCTTTAAGGTCCCTTCCAGCACTCGTGATCTGTGAAAGCTGTGTCCAGGTGTGCTGAAACAAGGTGAGAACTGCTGTTCTAGGGCAAGGAAGGGCCTTGTTTGGCTTCAATTTCCTCTGATGATACCTCTGGATCTGGTGAGAAGGTTTGCTGACCTTCAGACAACATGTGGGAGCTTCTTGGTAGGCAGTGTCAGACTTGTTTGTGGCCACAAGGAGCAAGTAGTAAATGGCTGGTTCCTCTCTCACGTAATTGGTAGGAAGGTTTCTGCTGTTAGACAGAGTAAGAAAGCTAGAGCAGATCAGAAAAGGACCAAAACTGGCATGGGAATAAGAAGGGAATCCATCACTCATCATTTTAAGGAAAATTCACAGGTCGTTCCTTTTTTTTTTTTCCCTTTTTTGTTTGTTTTTTGTGGCATCCTGCCCACAGGCTGGCTCTGGAGGCTGAGCAGCTCTTCGTGCCTATCCTGAACCTGCCTGCTCTGGCTGCAGCAGTGCAGTAACCAAAGCTGAGCACCTGCACTGCTGGTTGCTGCAGCTCTGCACTGTCCTGGCCTCAGCAGCCTTCCCATGGCGTGCTTTAGGCTAATTCCTGAGGCAATGAGCCCACCCAGCACAAGCCTTGCAGTGTTTCTGCCAGGGCAGTGCTCTGAATCAGCTGGTGTAGGGTTACAGGTGAGATGGTGGCAGGCACCATTTAGGCTGGCTTGGCTGCCATAGGGCCAAGATCAATAGCCAGGCAATTTTTGCCTGGAGTGCAGGACAGTCACTTTACAAAGTCACATCTCTTGTCAGGTAGTGTCAGTTGGATCTGACTGAAGTGCGTGTCTAACCTTAGCTGAAGGTATGTGCTGAAGCCCTTGGCTTAAACAAAGGCCAGTTTTAAAGCAGAAATTGGATTTATCTTTCATCTTTAGCCTGCAAATATCACTTCTAGAGCTGAAGCATGCTGGCTACGCGGCTCGGGTGTGCTGCAGGCTCTGTGTGTGTGGCACTGGCTGTTCAGCACTGATGCTGGTTCAAGTGACATGTCCATACAGCTTGTCATGGGCAGGGGTGTGCGTGCTTGTTTTCCTCAAATGTGGATTATAGTGTACCTGTTCAGGGCCTGAAAGTCACTGTGTGAGTGGGTCTGATGCACTACATGTCTGTAGGTTTGTGTTTGATACCTTGTGCCCCAAAGACTGTGGATAAAAGTAATGTTTCATACATCTGTTCATTCAGTCACTGATAGGGTTCAGCCAAAGGTTCAGAGGAAAGAAACAGTGAAGAAACATAAGTCTTTATCCCTTCTGAGTCAGTGTTCCATGAGAAAGGGCATCTCAGCTGGGCTTTGGAGAATCCTGTTCATCACAAAGGTGGTGAGAATCCAAGACAGTAGTAGCCAGTACCTGCCAGCAGCAGCCGCGGCAGGAGAGGTGTTGTGTCAGGTCTGTTGGAATATGTTTGCAGTAAATGGTTTGGATCCAGCTGGGAAACTTTAGGCAGTTCTGCTCTGCTGTGGCACCACAGAACTGCAAAGCCTGCCAGATACCAAGGTGAATTTAGTCTGTGCCAAGCTCTCTGCTGCTTAAACTGGAGGTAAATATGTTCATACACAGCGCAGCATTGCCACGTGCTTTGTCTGATGAGGAAACCTGCAGTGACACCCCATTCAGCAACAGCCCTGGCTTGGCAGCTGATTTCAGATCATCTGGACAGGCAGGCTACTGCAACAAAAGAACCTGCTTTAACAGGAGAAATCACTACAAATAATGACTTGGAGTGTCCTCAGAACCTCTGGTAACTGTCCACGAGATGCACACATACATCTTCTCCCTTCTTGAGGATTAGTACAGGAAGGAACTGCAAACATCTCTGCAGGTTATCTCTCTTCCTGACACTTTAGGTCAAAGTCCTATTTCTTCTAAATTTGGGTATAATACCATCCTCATTGAGCTGGGTTTGAAGCTCTCAGTAGTGAACAAACACCCAGCTGAAATGGCTGGTGATTAAGGTGTTTGTTTACATCATGTCCTACCTGCTAGAGTGTCCTGGCATTCAGTTTAGGCTGGGAATAAATTAAATGAGCCTCTGGCATTTTGCCTAATTGCCTTGGCTTCATGATTCTTTAATCATGCTGTGGGTTTCTTTGGGGTTTGCGTTGGGTTTTTTTTTCCACACGCCCAGCAAGTCATTAAATTGGCCAGTGAGACCAGTAGGCTTGGAATTGTTTCTGGACCAGAATTTACATAATCTGGGTGCATTACAGCCTGGCTGTGTGTTTGGCAAGCCTTCAGGATGAGGATGCAGAGTGCTTATGTCATGCGTATGCCCTGAGGAGTTCTGCTGCCCTATATCTTAGAGGCAGAGCTTATGCTGAAATTGCGAAGTTTAAGGATCATACTGCTTTAGGTCTGTAAAGTAGCTTGTGAATGATCCCCAATAAAATTTATGACAGTTTTTGTGAACTTTGGGAAAATTATAACTACTCTAGACAGATACCATGTTTGTATCTTGCTACACAGCACTTAATTACAGGTGAACATTTCCTGTGTTAACTCATAATGCTGTCCTCATTCAGTTCATTCATATCCTCTCTGAACTCCTCCGGAGCTGGACACTCCAGAACTGTCCTCTTTCTGCCTACAGGCTTTGTGAATTCAGGACAGTTGTCTGACCTGCTAATCAACTTGCCTAGCTTTGTTGACACAGGTGGCTGCTCACCTTTCTGGAAGAATTTGCGTTTTCACTGCCCAGCTGTTGGTAGCTGTGAGTACAAGGGGCTGTGGCATAGGCTTGGTGTGAACTGAGCTGAGGCCGAGCCCTGCAGCAGCCGTGCACACATCACACAGTCCCAGCACTCGGCCTCTTCAAGCTCTTCCTGTCTTTAAGTGCTGTAGGCTGTGGGAATCCAGAGTGCAGAGACTATTTCTCTGCCTGTTTTGAAGGGGTTTACCCCCCTGGACAACACTGGTTTTGACCTTCATCCGTGGAGAAAGTTGCCTACTCTCTGGGAAGAAGTAGAATCTACACTGGTGTGAACTAGGGGATAGAATATTATGTAAGACTGTCACAGGGTGAAAAATCTAGAATTTTGGGTTTGTTAATATAGTAGATAGATAAAAAGCAAAAAACTTCAAAATGGAGGATTGTTGTTGTTCCCCAGACCTCCTTCTTCTTCTACTATTCCATATTCTGCAGTAGAAGTAGTTTGGGGGTGACTGGATAAAGAATCCCGCAGTTCCTGTCTATGTGACAAAGTGATTTATTGAACATTGGTGGAAAAGTAAAAATATCTTTTGTTTTAAGTTTTCACTGGTGATTTACCTTTAAAAAGACTGTGCAATCTTGATAATTCGGCTTTTCTTGCATTCTCTGCTTTGTGCTATGTCTGGGTCATGCTAGTGACTCTCTTCCTCTAATAAGACTTAATAAACAACTATCTGAAAGCAGAGAAGGCTGAAGGTCCCGTTCGTCTCTTGGACTTCTGGCAAAGACTCTAAAAATCTCCCCCATCGGGGGAGGTGGAATTAAGGCACAGACAGTGTCAGTAGGCTTTTGGTGAGGAGCAGTTGTTGATCAGAGGAATGACTCAAGGTCTGGAAGCAGACTCCTGATGCTTTCTGCTCCTGTTCCCTCTCCGTAGGGCGGCTGTGCCAGTCCAACGTGCCGTGTGCTGGAGCTGCAGCGTGCCCTGCCCTGCAGTCAGATGCGCTCTATAATGGGTGCCCGGAGGACGTGGGGCTCAGAGAGAGGCTCGCCCCGTGGAAACCACTGGTGCTGCTGATACCTCTCCGCCTCGGGCTCACAGAGATCAATGAAGCCTATATTGAAACACTAAAGGTAGGGAATCTGGAGCTGAATTCCTGCTGGGGGTGATGCTTAAGGATGCTGTTGTGAATTAAGTAATTACTCAGAAGTAACTGCAAAAGGAAATTGTGTTTAGAGACAATCCTTGTCAGAGGTCAGGATATAGGTTCTTGCAAGCTGTAGTCAGGAAAATGGGAGGGGCTTGAAGGGTTGGGCCTTTTTTGGTTGGTTTTTTTCTTTTGAGGATCTTACTTCACAGCTTAAATCTCAGCCCCTCTTCGTGTTTAGATGGTACCAACCTGCTGAAGCCTTTGTTCAGCACAACCGTACCTTGCTTGGTGGTAACCTGAGTGTTAGTTAATACAGTGTTACACACTCCCTGTGGCTCAGATGCTGAAGTTTGTGCTGCAGACTGAGGCTAAGAGCTGTCAGGTGGTTGCAGGTTGAAGTATTGAAAAGCTGCAGAATTTAGGGCGTGCACAAGACAGAGTGCACAATGCTAGCAAGCTCTCAGCTTGGGCAAGAGACCTCCAGATTCAGATTTGTGGGATGTTCTACTCCCCTTAACTCAGTTGATCATGCTTGGGTGCTCCAGATGGATAAGGAACTCAAACTGTTTCCTGAATGATTGTTCCTTCCTGAGAGCACTGTTGCAACCTGATGACAGCTCCAGGGATCTTGCCACTGTTTGCAGCAGAGCCAGGACTTGCCCATACCAAGTCCTGGAGTAGTGCAGCTTCTTTCATTTGGTCCACCTGTCTGTTCCTGTCAGCAGTTAAAAGTGTTTTTGAGCTGCTTCCATGCTCCTAGAAAGCCCTGTGTTGCAGCCTGATGGAGATTTTCTCCAGAAATGGCTGGTTTTGCTGCTAGAGTTGCTGATTTTCTGTGTCCCTGTCCATCTTTCCCACTGCATTTTTGGATGTTTGCCTTTGTTCCCACCTGCTCTTTCACTGTCTGTCAGCTGTGTGTTTTCTGTGTTGCTTTTCCAGCACTGCTTCATGATGCCCCAGTCCCTGGGAGTGATCGGAGGGAAGCCAAACAGTGCTCACTACTTCATTGGTTATGTAGGTGAGTGCCCAGAGGACTGCAAAGACTGTCCAAAGAGTCTCCCCCGGCTAAAAAATGCTTCTGGGGTGGCACAGCTCTCCTGCTTGGCCTGTGGTGCATGCTGCAGGGGTTTGCTTTCCTGCTGGAAGTGTGGAAGGCTGCTGTGGGCTGAACCTCCCTCCTGAGTGATGTAAATTTGAACAGTGGCCATAAAGTTCCACTGTGTAACACTAAATCCTGTCTGTGAAGAGGAGTGCATAGAGCCTGCTTCCTGCATTCAGAGCTGACCTCCCTCTGTGGCTTGGCTGGATTTAATTGTCCTTTAGGTGTTCCTCAAACCCTACAAACTCTTGTTAATCTCCTCCTTCCCTCTGGTTTCCTCTCTGCCAGACACCTCAGGTTATTTGTGCTTCAGACTTCTGGGGTCTATTTGAGTTTACCCAGGAAGGGATGAGCAGGAACAATACCCAGGTAGTGCCTGTGCCTCAATCCCAGGGTGTCACAGTGGAGTGGCCGCCATGGTTGTGCTGGCAGCTGTGCCTGGCTGAGAAGCATTTGGGGAGGTGGCTGAAAGCAAGACACCCCTGGAATGTGGATTCCTCTCTGTGGTTATGAGACCTGGCTCTGCCATTGCTCTTCCTCCTCTTTCTATCTCACCACTTCTCAACTTCTGGCATGGTTCTTGCTGCTGATGTGTCCTTGCCTCCGTGCCCAGGTGAGGAGCTCATTTACCTGGATCCCCACACCACGCAGCCGGCGGTGGAGCCCAGTGACAGCGGCTGCCTCCCCGACGAGAGCTTCCACTGCCAGCACCCTCCGTGCAGGATGAGCATCGCTGAGCTCGACCCTTCCATTGCCGTGGTGTGTTCCTGTTCCCCATCACCTGCAGGAGCAGTGCTGGGGTCCCTCTGTTCCACAGGGAGCTGGCAGAGGCAGTGGTGATGGGCTGAGTACTCTGCAGTGCCGTGCTCTGGGCAAGCGCTGCCCCGGGTTTTGGTGACAGTGGTAAAGCAGCTTCTCATGCAGAGAGCGACTTGTCCCAGCAAAGTCCCCCTTGCATGGCAGTTAAATACCATTCCTCATGGAGCAGTGTCATTCTCTCAGGTTTAGTTTGGGCTTTGATTCTAGCCTTTTGATGGGCAGAGGTGAATCCATTCCTGAATCCTTGTGATGATGCACCATGGCTTGTTTACTCTTGAACCTGAGATGCCTGCCCTTTGTTTCCATAGGGTTTGTTCCTCCTGGCTTTCCTTCTGCAGCAAAGAAAATATTGATGATTCCAGCACTTGGATAGCCTGGTCACATCAAGCCTTTGTGGCATGTTCAGTTTAACAGGGCCATGTGAGGCACGTTTTTAAAGCAAGGCAGTTGAGAGTAGTAACTGCTCCCAGTCCTGATCGTGTTACTTGGTGTTGACACAAGGCCTTAAGTCTGAAATGATCAATCTAAAATATAGAAAGATAAAGTCTTTTTCTTCTTTTTTTTCAGGGCTTTTTCTGCAACACAGAGGCAGACTTTAATGACTGGTGCCAGCAAATCAGAAAGGTTTGTGTTTATAGATCTGGTCAGGCACTGGAACAGGCTGCCCAGGGAAGTGGTGGAGTCCCCATCCCGGGAAGTGTTCACAAGGCATGTGGACGTGGCACTTGGGGACATGGTTTAGTGGTGATGTTGGCAGTGCTGGGGGAATGGTTGGACTCAAAGATCTTGGAGTTATTTTCCAACTGTAATGAGTCTCTGATTTTCTATCCCTGGGAAAGGAATATCAGGTATTGTCTTGTTTCCAAACAACTGCACAGAGGCCTTGGTCTCTGCAGCATGACCCCATTTTAAGCATATTAAAATAGTTTATTAAACTACCAAAAGGAGCATAGCTCTGAAATTCTGTTGGTGATGTGAGTCAAAAGCTTTGAAAAACATTTTCCCAGCTACAGCGAAGTCCCAACAGATCATGATTACCCCTGAAGTGCACCAGCAGTGCAGAGCCCTTGGTTCTCACGGCTCTGCTCTGTCTCCACAGCTGTCCCTGGTCAGAGGAGCGCTGCCCATGTTTGAGCTGGTGGAACGCCAGCCCTCACACTTCTCCAACCCCGACATCCTGAATCTCACACCAGGTGAGACACACAGGGAGGGTGAGCTGAGGGTGAGCCGGTCCCTCTGGGTTTCCGCAATTCACGTGGAATTACACGATGACTTCTAGTGTGTTCCTGTTCCACCTGGAGTTTAATCTGGAGCTTTTGGGTCAGTTGATGTAGTTCTTTGGCTTTCAGCTAGAGGTTTGCAGACCCCATAGTGTCTGAGGATGATTTTTAGAATAATCTGTGAATGGTGATGGTGACTGAGCAGAAGAAAAAACCAAGCTCACAGGCTGTCACAGCAGTGTGACTCTATGGTTTCTGAAGGGGTGCTTGGAGGAATCAAAAGTGTCCATTGAAAAGGCTGAAAACCGAGTTTGTAGGTAATGAAAATGCTCCAAGACAGGGCTGGTCACACTTAGTTCCAGCATAAGGCACTCCTTCCTGGCATGTACCACTACCAGTGGGAAAAAGGACAAGTGCTGAGCATTAATCTTGCCTGTCAGGCTCTGCTTATCACATTAATAACATGCACAGACATTGCAGGAGATAAAGCCATTGGCTGCTTCTGCCAAGAGCAGTGTGTGTGGGCAAGCCTACCCCGTCACCAGGCACTGGGCAGCCTCCTGGCAACCTGCACCCTGCACTTCCTGGTGTTTCTCTCTCTCTCCCCTTCCTTAAAAGCTTTCATTATTGTACTGTCCGTTGCTGTTGAGAGTGCTCAATTCCCCTAAACTGTCAGTTGATCTTTGCCTGTCTTAAATTGTCCCTAATATTGTCTTTCCTACTCTTAAAAATGTTTCTATAATGGACTAGTTGTCCTTCTCCCTCTTCCCTGGCTTGTAGAGCCTCTCCCATCTGCCACAGCCATTCCATTCCTGTTACTCCTGTCTCTCACTAGGAGTGATTGAACTCTGAGCCCCTTTTGAGGCCTAAAGGCGTTCCAAGAAAGCTGTAGAGGGCATGCAGTGACAGGACAAGTGGGAATGGCTTCCCACTGCCAGAGGGCAAGGATAGATGGGATATTGGGAAGAAATTCCTCCCTGTGAGGGTGGTAAGGCCCTGGCACAGGCTGCCCAGAGAAGCTGTGGCTGCCCCATCCCTGGAAGTGTCCAAGGCCAGGTTGGACAGGGCTTGGAGCACCCTGGGATGGTGGAAGGTGTCCCTGCCCATGGCAGGGGGTGGGACTGGATGAGCTTTAAGGTCCTTCCAACCCAAACCTTCTGAGATTCTGTAGCTGTCCAGCCTGAACTAATAAAGGTTTCTCCTTTACTTCTCCCTGTGCTAAAGTTGCTTCCCCTTTAGGTGTGAGCTCCTTCCTCACCATATAGTTGGAAGGGTGGAGAGGTGGGATCAGCTAACATTACCTTTCTTCACAAAGGGGACTGTACTAATTGCTTTTGGGAGAGTGCATGTTGTAATTACATTCCCTAACAGTTGCACCAAAAGCAACTATAGCAGAAATGATTCTCTAATACATAGGGGTAAATGCATCTCCTAATTGGGACAGAAATCTTCGTGGATATTAGTCCAGACCTGGGCACGTTCTCCTGTTTTGAGCCCCTGGAGGCAGAACATCTCCTGCTAATGCAGAGCTGGGGCACAGGAAGGTTGTACAGAACGCTGGCAGCAGAAATGTGTTTGGATCTGTGAAAGATGATGAATTCTCTCCAGTGCATTTTCCATGCCACTGACATGTTCTTACCCTCCTCAGAGCCCTCACTCAGGTTTGTCACTGAGTCTTGGAACTTGTAGTCACTTGGCATTCAAACTGTGATGCCCTCCAGCTGCTGATCTCGCTGACAGTCAGAGCATCCCACTGAGGCAGCGCTTTCTTCTTCTCTTCCAGACTCCTCTGATGCCGACAGATTGGAAAGGTTCTTTGACTCCGAAGATGAAGACTTTGAAATCCTGTCCCTTTGAAAACAAATAGGAAACTGACTCTGCAAATTTGTGTATGTGTGGGGAGAAGGGGGGAGGGAAGCTCCTTCGAGAGCCTGGGGCTACTGGTTTTCATAGGCGCTTGCTGCCATCCCTGCCTCCTGCCCATCCTGGCATTCCGTGCAGCCTCGGAGCGGAGCGCGCAGTGTCTGCGGTGGGATGAAGAACCGAGAGGGTGTTACAGCCTTACTGGCTGCAGCTGGAATTTCTCAGCAGCAAACGGTTGCTGGAAGTGGATGCAGTGGTGCTTGGGAGTTCAAAGCCTATCTGTCACATCAGCAGGTCAGCTGGGCCTTCCGGGGGAGGCACGGAAATCGTTAGAGCGCTGAATCCTTCCATGGGGACTCCCCTCTGAAGCTTAAGTAGAGTCCACCCATCATTTAGCAGGAGAAACGTCCAGTTAATGCCTTTAGCAGCTTCCCCTCTCACTGGCCAACCTGGGCTGCAGCTCACAACGCCAGGGAACAGCAGCCACCATCCCACAGATAGCTGTGAAGCCTCCGGAGTGCAGATCCCTACGGTACAACTCCTGCTCATGCTCTGCAGGACACTCAGCACTACCTCTCCTGTTCACACCCTATGGAAAGGGAATTGAGGGAACTTCTAAGTGACTGGGAATTCAATAAGTGAAGTGTGGAGCAGTGCTGTGCTGCTGGAGAGGAGCATCTCAATCCCAGTTTAAATAACAGAAGGAATGGAAGAATAGAAAACGTGTGTTGCTCAGTGAGTCAGTCCATGTGCTTCTACAATGGAATAGTCTCTACAGTAAGTACCTTCAGGAAAGCTGCTTTGAACAGAAAACTGAATTCCACAGCCCTGGAAAAAGAGTCCAGAGCTGGGAGAGGTGAAACAGGGCAGCAGAGGTCTGTCAGGCTTCTGTCTGTCCCCCCGTGTGCTGGCGTGGTGACTAGGGAGTGATGTTGTCCTGCCAAAAACCTGAGCTGTAAAACCTCTTGAGGTGCCCTGGGTGGGTTGGTCCGCAGTTCCTCCAGCTACTCCTGTCAGACATTCCCTTTCCAAAGCAGAAGAGGTGCCTGAAGGTCGAGGTTTCCGAGCTGTGTCGGTACCTTGCCTCCACCAGCTCCCCTCCCTGCGGAGTGTGCCCAGAGGTGCTGTAGGAGCTAACCTGGAAAATCCCCCATCAGGTAACCATCCCAGGAAGGGCAGAATGCCTTGAAAAGGTCCAAATATACTGGAAATTTTAGCTACTTTAAGATGGTAGCTCTGCCTAGGGCCCTTCTCCACCCAGAGAAAGGTAAATGTGGAGGAGAGCTGTCTCCATGCACACTGCAAGGGAAGTTGCTGCCGTAGTTTCCTTGGTGCATGCTGCACACTGCAACCCTGTTTACAAAGCTTTGGTTTGTGCATTCAGGTTTGGAACCTGTCAGGTGATGGTGGTGTGCCCAAGAGTGGTGCCACCAGGCTAGAAATGACCTGTTTCCCCCGTGACTGACCTACTGATGCTCTAACTGTCCCTGTGATACCTGAAAGCAGAGGTTTGAACTGGGAACCACAATGCTTCTGTCACTAAATTATTATTTGCTGCTTTCTGCCTGCTTCTCCTCTTCTCTCTTGTAGTCAGGGGAAGAGGCAGCAGAGGAAGTGGGGCTGTGCTCCATTCATCTGCTTTCAATTTCTATCTGAATAAACAGATCTAAAATCTTTGCCTGTCCTAATGTCCTTGCACATGTTGAAGGAGGTGGTGGGTAGTAGGCAGTACACCAGAAGAGTCCAGTGTGTAGAGGGGCTCCAAGAGAGCTGGAGAGTGACTTCGAACAAAGGGCCTCGGGGACAGGCCAAGGGGGAATGGCTTCCCACTGCCAGAGGGCAGGGTTAGATGGGATACTGGGAAGGAATTCTTCTCTGTGAGGGTGGTGAGACCCTGGCACAGGGTGCCCAGAGAAGCTGTGGCTGCCCCATCCCTGGAAGTGTCCAAGGCCAGGTTGGACAGGGCTTGGAGCAGCCTGGGATAGTGGAAGGTGTCCCCGCCTATGGAAAAAGATGATTATTAAGATTAAGATCCCTTTCCAACCCAAATCAGTCTATGATTCTACTGTTTACTTCATGTTCGTAGTTTTATGTTTAAGGACAGCTCAGCCAGACAAGATTTTAGCTGAGTGTTAACCCAAATAACAGAGCTAAGCTCAGCTGTCTTAGATCTTCAACAGGTATTTCTGGCTTTTCACTGTGTTGTCTTGTCCCAGTGTTACTGTCAGGGCCTGATGCAGCATTGCAGGGGCTCACCTCCTTTGCCAGGAGTGTCTGGCTGCCAAGTGCTGGGCAGCTGTGGGGGGAAGGCAGCAGCTTTTTCCATTGTACCCGATGCGTGTAGTAGCAATTTTGGTTTATTTACCTTCCTCTCCCTGCTCATGGATCTGTTCAATCTGCCTCTCTCTGAGTTAGAGAGGATTTAGTCTGTGGAGATCAGAGCAGTCCACCCTACTGGAAGGTGAGCTGAGCATCCAGCAGAGAGACCTGAACTCTCCTGGCTGTGCCCATCTCTCAGTGCCCCTTGCAAGTGATTAACATTCCAGTTTGTACTGGTGATGTAGGTGATTCATAGCAGGTCTGATTTCTAACTGCACTGGGGTGTGTGCAGGAGCCACAGGTGACTGTTGCTCTCATCTTGGCCACTCTAAAATAATTTATGTGCCACTTGCCCTCCAAACTGGCCTTGCTATGAGCTAATCCATCTATTTCAGGCTCTTACCTGCTCACAGCTGTCCAGCACTGCTCAGCTGGGGAGAAGGCTTGAATTCACCTCTCCCTTTTTTCCACAGCTCTAGCAAACAGCTTTCCTTGGATTTAGTGCCTGAACTGCAGCACTTTCACCTCCCATATATCCTTCTAGAAGATGAGTGATCATACTGAAAAAAAAATGCCCTGTGCCAAATGCTTAAAAGAATAATTTATTACCAAGTCCTCTACAAACTGTTTTGAGCATGGGGGATGCATTTACTAGAGAGGAAGAATGATCAGACACGTGGCAATTCCCCAAAAATGGGAACTGTCTGTGTCCAGGGATGGGCTCCACACCCACATCTGCACTCCAGGACTGGAGCTGGAACAAGAGCTCTTGATTGGGTGAGGGAGGTTTTTAGAAGGAATTTGATAGGTGCTCATGGCATACTCATTTAAAAAATGCAGAAGGGACTGTGGGGGATGGAGGGGAGGGGCAGATAGTAACAAGCACAGCAGCAGCATGTTGGACCCACAAGAATACACAGGATCTAAGCTGTAGCTGCTGGGATATCAGAGAGTCATCTAAGTGCAAAGGATCCAAGAAGTGACCTTTCCCTTATTCTTTTAGACCTGTATGAAGTTTCATTTCCAGAGTTCGCCCAGAGGTTTATTCTGAACCTCCTGCATAGTTTTCTCTGCAATGGACTTGATTTCTCTGTGCAGGTCTTCAATGCTCTTTGAAGCATCCACTGTCTGTTTCCAAGACAAAAAAAAAAAAAACAGGATAGATACAGAGAATAGAGAAATGTGTTACTGGACACCAACAAATGAGGAAAACCTTGTTGTTAACATCTGCTCCCCCTATTACTCAATATTGTTACTCTTCCTGAGTAGTGAAATGAGCTAATTACACCTCCTCTCTGCAGTTTCTGGAGTGGATTTGGGAAAAATCAACATATGTAGGAATAGACATTTAAGAAATAGATGTGAGGGTGGGTGAAGGGAAGCAGAAGAAACTGCTGCTGCACGTTGTTTGCTGACAGTCCGTGGGGTGTGTGACAGAGGCAGGTAAGCTAGGGGTTCATCCCAGCTGCACAAAGAGCTGACCAGGGTGTCCTGGAGCAGGGCAGTGCCCTCTCTGCCACATCTCACAGTACCCTTGGCTGGTCCCCAACATGTCCCGCTAAGCAGAAGTGGGGAGGGGGAGCACAGGGATTATGACAGGCAAAATTTGGGAGGTCTCATTACAGACCCCTACCCCAGTCCATGACAAGCCCATTAGAGTTATTTCCTCACCTTCCAGTTTAGGGTCTTGTCCTCCATCAGGCAACAGAAGGACTGAAGAACTTTCTCTTGGAAGGAGCTGGTCTCATAACGTTCGTGTCCAAAGTTCCCTCGTTCCGCTGCTTCTTCCGGGCTTAACTGGAGAAACAGGATCAGGTCTGGCTTTGGGAGTCCAACATCAGGCTGTTTGCACCAGTCCAGGCAGAAGTTCTGTCCCAAGCAAAGACAGGAAAGCAGCAGGTTGGCTGGAGAGTGAGGTGGGAAAGGAACAGCCAAGGATGGCAGGAATTGCAACCCGAAAGACTCTGCACAGGCTACAAACTGAAAAGGTGATTTCCCAGCTTACCATGTGGCAATTCAGTCCTGGTAATTTGGAGGTGAGCAGGTTTTGTCAGGTGTTCAGCACCTCTTGTGCCCATTTAAGTTGGAGAAAGCAAAAGCTTTTCATGCCTCTTCAGAGCCCATCTGAGCTCTACCAAGGTACACTGAGCCTCCACAGAGCTGTTACCACTCCAAAACGTGCTCAGTCCTAAAGAAAGCTGCTCCCAAACACAAACACCACACAGCTGCAGTGCAGATCTCTCTGAGCCCATGGAGGCTCCTTTCCAATACTCACCTACACAGGAATTTCAGCCCAGACACAAGAGATGCAGTTTTCTCCAGCTTTTGGATTTTGTTGACAGATCTGAAGACTTCCATCAGGGCATGTGAATCCATGATGTTGGTGAGACTACAGAGGCTTGTCCACTTACTGTTCATCCACATCTTAACTCCCTCTAAGAGGAGTAAGCACATCTGCCCTCCAGTTTCTCCCCAGATGTTCTGCATCTGGGTATTTTTTGGATGTATGTGCAGTGGGTTTTTCAAGCCCATGAGGGGTAAGAGAAGCTGGAAGTGCCACGAGATCTTGGATGTGAGCTCTGGCTGGCAGTAAGCTTTTGTGTTAGATATGGGCATCCACATCTCTCCTTCTTCTGGGAATGTTGCTTGAGTGAAAAACATGCCAAACTCCGTTCTTTTAAGAAGCAGAGGAGGTCCTTTCCAGCAGCAAAGGATGCCATCCCTGCTTCCCAAGGGTTGCATCCACATGGCTGAGGATGCAGGTCACCAGCTACATTCAAAGAAATGTAGACGCTTTAAGACACCCTTCTTCCCCCACCAGAGAGTAGCAGAACATTCCTGGTTGTGCCTATGTGGATTTGGGATCATTATTTTGGGGTGACTCAGCTCGTGTCACATGTCCTGGCTCCTAATGTGGGGCTTTTGCAGACACCTGCTTAGCACCCAAATGCTTCATTTGTCTCAGGGTTAAGCCCCAAGACACACAATGTCCAGGCAAGCAGGAGGGTGGAAGAAGATGCAGGTGAGGGTGCAGGGCTTGGGGGCCCAGGATCTCCTCAGTCCTTCCAGGAAGCAGGGAAAGGCTTGGGCAAGAATGAATGTAGGTCACAGCTGGTGCTGCAGGCATGGCTGGAGCTTCTGTGACCACAGGATACTCCTCGAGGATTGATGGCTGCTCAGCAGGAATGGGACAGATGTGATGGAGTGGGACAAGAGTGTCTGTGCAGAATGGCTCAAAGGGAGGCTGACAGACCTGCCTTGTTCTGAAAGCAGGGACAGACCAAAAGGCACAAGCGGGAATGCGAGAAATTCAGGCTAAATGAAGAAAATCACTTTTACTCTGAAGGTGAGCAGAGAAGAACCCAGAAAGGAGTGGATATACATCCTTGGAGATACTCTAACCTTGGCCGGATGTAGGTCCAAGCAGCCTGCTGGAGGCTGGGCTTCATGAATTCCACAGGTGCCTTCTAATGTATGTGGTTCTGTTATGTTTCACAAATTTATGGGCCAGCAGCCTGAGCAAGTACAGAGAGTCTTAAATAAACTCCCAGAATCATTCTCCAGAGTCACACAGGTCAGCTTGCAGTCCAGCAGTCTGTCCAGATTTACAAAACGTCAGCAAATAAGTTTCTCTGCTTGTTCTGACTCATGTTAATACCTGAGCTGGAACTTCCATCCCTCATTTCCAATCCTCATTTCCCAGAAGAAGAATGGCCCCATGGCCATTCACACCAACAACCCCTATCTGGAGCTGTTTCCCCACACAGAGAGAGGGGCAGGGGCTGCTGCAGGTCTCACTCACCCCTTTGGCACTTGTGAAGGCCACTCCAGAGAAGGCGTATCTGTCAACCACGACCGTGATCCCTTGATGTAGTTTCTCCTTCATCATCGGTCTGAAACCACGTGGGAGATAAAATAATAAAGTTGAGTTCCTTTATAGTGACAGAAATGAAAGGAGTTCATCTAAAACTCCAAGTATGTCATCATTTATGGAGATCACTGGCAGGGGCAGCTGTGATGCAGATGGCAGGTGAAGAGCTGTTTGTATTCTCCACCAGGCATTGACCAAATACCCTTTCATGGCACCCAAATTCAGGGTGCCAAGCACTGGGCACTGCTCTAGGCAACTCCAGGGCTTACAGGAAAGATCACAGATTAATTATACTGACACAAACAGCTTAGTCCTCTTCCCTTATTAGGTGGTGCAGTAGATTTTGTGATACGCTCTGCCACCTTTATTCACGACAGTTCTTCTCAGAGCTCACTTATCTGCCTTCTGTTCTCCCAGCTTAATTGGCACGGCCACTACAGCAGAGCCAGCAAAACTCTTCTGTAAAGTGAGAACATTTTGAAATTTATATTTCCAGGTAAAAACAATAGCCAACACTGATTTCCCCACCTACACAGACTCTGTGACTAAAGCAAGGACAGAGAGTTACAGCTGAACGTAGCCTTTGGCTAGAGGGGAAATCTGAGCACAATTCCTTAACCAGTGTCACTCACAGGGACTGCCTGGCAAAGCAAGGTATCCTCAGGAAAGAGAGGAAATTCACAGTCTAGGCTGGTTCAGTCTCAGTTCCCCAATTCTTTAATCCAGTACAGCACAGGAACTGGAAATATGGCACCAATGATTCCAAAAAACTAAGCTGCGGGATCTGATCTAAGATTACAATGGCAGGGTTAGATGGGATTTTGGAAAGAAATTCTTCCCTGTGAGGGCAGTGAGGCCCTGGCACAGGGTGTCCAGGGAAGCTGGGGCTGCCCCTGGATCCCTGGCAGTGTCCAAGGCCAGGTTGGATGGGGCTTGGAGCAGCCTGGGATAGTGGAAGGTGTGGAGGCAGGGGGTGGAACAGGATGGCCTTTAAGGTCCCTTCCAACCCAAACCATTCTGGGATTCTGTGATTAAATCCAAGGCTGTAAGAGTCCTTAAGACACCACTTCCAGCCTGTTTTCCTGTCTGAACAGGATTGCATTCTCATACTTTCTGTACCCACTGCAAGCTCAAACCGTGGGGGGTTCAACACCACACATTTTTCTTTTACAACTGAACAAACGTCATCTTTACACATGTTCCCAGCGGTTGGCAGAGAAGAGCAGGTGAATGGTGTGGTCCTCCAGGTTCTTCTCCCTCACTAGGTAGGAGCTGATCAGCTGCCCAATCTCTGTGGTTCTGTCTGTAGGAAAGAAAGGGAGAAGATGCAAAGACTGCCTCAAACTGCTCCTCCCAGAGAGGTGTCCATCTGTCCTGGGGGGGGGTCTGTCCATTACGGGCGGGAGGTTGGTGTGACCAGGGCAAGGTCTTTCTGTCTGTCATGGATGGGAGAAGATCAGTCCATCCAGGGTGGGAGTCCGTCTGTCTGTCACGGGTGGCAGGAGGTCTGGTCAGGGTTGATGCCTTAGGCATCAGAGTGAGGGATATATCACAGAATCACAAGGTTGGAAGAGACTTTCGAGATCATCGAGTCCAACTCATGCACCAACACCTCAACCAAACTAAACCATGGCACTGAGCGCCACATCCAATCTCTTTTTAAACACGTCCAGGGATGGTGATTCCACCACCTCCCCAGGTAGACCATTCCAAAATTTTATCACTCTTACTGTAAAAAACTTTTTCCTAATATCCAACCTATATTTTCCTTGGCGCAAGGAAAGACTGTGTCCTCTTGTTCTGTCAGTTGTTGCCTGGAACAAGAGACCAAGCCCCACCTCACTACAACCACCTTTCAGGAAGTTGTAGAGAGGGATAACGTCACCTCTGAGTCTCCTTTTCTCCAGGCTAAACAACCCCAGCTCCCTCAGACGTTCCTCACAGGGCTTGTGTTCCAAGCCCCTCACCAGCTTATATTTATATTTATATTTATATTTATATTTATATTATTTGTCACGGGGGGGAGAGGATCAGTTCATAAAGGGCTGGGGATCTACCTGCCTGTGACAGGCTGGGGGGAGGAGGTCGGTCCATCCAGGGAGGAGAGTCAGTCTGTCTGTCCGGGATGGGAGGGGTCTATCCGCCAGTCGCGGGAGAAGGGCGGTCGCTCTGTCCGGGCGTGGAGGTCCATCTGTCACGGGTGGTCGGTGATCGGTCCGCCCAGGGTGGGACGGGTCTGTCGGTCAGGGCTGGGGGCGGTCCCCCTGTCCAGGCGTGGGGGTCCATCTGTCACGGACGGCGCCCCGCCCCCTCCCCGGGGNCGTCATCAGCCGGCGCTTGGCAACGTCATCGGTGCGCGCTGGGGAGTGGGACCGTGAGGCCATGGCGGCTGTGGGCGTCAGCCGGGCAGGGGGTCCCGCTCCCCGCCCTCGGCTGGGCCGCTGCTGCCGCGTCAGTGCCGGCCTGCGAAGGCCCCCAGGCAAGGTGCTCAAGGTCTGCTGAGGTGACCGGGCGGCTCACGGTACGTGACTCACAGGATGGGTTGGGTTGGGTAGGGAAGGACCTTAAAACTCATCTCGTTCCAGCCCCTGCCATGGGCAGGGACACTTTCCATTGACAAGGTTGCTCAGAGCATTTAGTAGCATTTCTCTTACAGGTATTGAGAATCTGCCGTGCGAACTGCAGAGGAACTTCCAGCTGATGCGGGAGCTGGATCAGAGAACAGAAGGTATGTGCAGGTATTTCAGCAAGCAAAGGCCAAGAGAGGCTGGCCCGAAGGATGGGAAGAGCGCAGTGGAGGCTGGGCTTTGGAGGACGTGTCTCCCCTCTACTGCTGTTCCTTTTCTCAACCCGAGTGCTCTGCAGTGTTTGTTTCTTTCCTGTGAGGATACAGCTCACGTCACAGGGCTTGATTTTGTTTTCAGTTTAAACTCACAGCTCTGCGATCGCTGTACTCAGCGGCCACTTGGATGGCCTTCCTTTCCTTTATTTCCGTATCTACCAAGTTCTAGATTCCTGTGTGCCTTGCAGGACCATTTTTTCTTCCTTTTTGAAGCTTTTGTTGGTATTTTCATTTTGAACCATCAGAACAGTAAGTGACTGCACAACAAATAAAATGTTCTGCATGTGGAAAGAGAGGCTGAAACTTATGAACCCATGGGTTCAGTTTCTGATCTTACCTGTGAATTAACTGCAAATTAACTTCTGAATTAGCTGTAGAACACTTGAGAAAGCAGAATCACACCACAAGTGTCAAAAGAGTGAATACCTTTAACTTATTTGGTTTTGCTTTTAAAAGGAAAACGCGTTAAGGAATTGAGGGGGGCATAAAAGCTCTCAGGAAGGGTCTCCTAAATACCATGAGGAAGTAGAAAACCAAAAATGCCTGCTTTGGGTGGCGGGTCTCTGACGTGTATCTCGTGTGTTTTTCAGACAAGAAGGCAGAGATCGACAGCCTGGCAGCAGCGTACATCGAGTCCGTGAAGAACATGTTACCTGAGGAGCGAGTGGAGCACCTGAAGAAGATCCAGAGTGCCTACAGCAAGTGCAAAGAGTACAGTGACGACAAAGTGCAGCTGGCCATGCAGACCTACGAGATGGTGAGCCACGGAAAAATGAGCGTTCTCTGGAATGGTGCACGTGGAGATACTTCACAGTGTCAGCTTTCTCTGACTGTTTTTTTGATTTTTTGTTTAAATGTCTTACCAAAACAAATTTTTAGTCTTCAAATTTGTATTTCTCACTGTTGTTATCCCCAAACAGCCTTCTTCTGTGGCACCAGGTTTCTCTTTTGCTGAAGAATTAGTGAGTTTATCCCCCTTGGAGATGACTTTGTCAGTACTTGTCTGCTGTGTGATAATGCCAGCAAATTCACCCCACTCCCTTCTCCCCAGCAGCTCTCTCACTGATAATTTATTTGGGGCTGGTCTTAGTTGAAAGAAAAATTGTTTTAAGCCAGCTGCTGTACTATGTTGTGGAGGAACAGCAGGAATTCTGCTCGACTGCCTTGATTTATTGGATGTCAAAATTTCCTCAACGGACCTTGTGAGAAAATCCCATTTCTTAAGATGCAGCTTTCCACTTGTTTTTTTCTTCTGTCCCTGTCCCTTGAATAATTCTTATCTCCGTGTGTTTTACCCCCTGGATGAAACTTGAGTGAGGGCAATCCTTTTGACTGTACTAAGTGTTTGTTGTCCACCTTGTAGAGATGCTTTGGGTTTTGCTACAGCTGCAGTAGATGTTTTATTGCCATCAAATACTGCAGAAAAGGAAATTATGTCCCAGGAATATCAGTGGCCTAGATAACTAGTGAACTCATTTGATGACAGAGTATTGCAGCAGCACGGTTTGGGGCTGGTGGATTAAAATCCCTGTTCTGAAAGTCACTTTATTGCAGCCAGGGTGGTACAAGGTAGTTAATTAATGTGTGTTGACTTGATACTGAGGATAGTCAGCCTCTGTCTGTATTTGTTGCTAAAGTTCTTTGATTCACATGACAGTGGAGTACCAGGGAAAAAAACCTAGCTGCTCTACTCCACGCATTTCAAGGGCTATATTTGAATTTTGAAATTTGCAGGGACAAACCAGTTATTTTTAGTATCTCTCGTCTTGTTTTGTTCTGAAAAACTGACTAGTCTGAGTTGCTTGGACTCTCCTTTATGTTGCCTCCCTTTTCCTTCCTTTCTGCTTGCTTGTAGGGGGATTGGCTCCTCCTGCTTTTGCCTCCTTCATTCCCTCTGTGGGTGCCATTTCCCTTTTCCCAGCCTGTACCCCTTCCATGCCTTGCTCTGTGGTACCACACTCTGTTCGTGCCGATAACAGCCACTGTTTTAGCCCTTCCTGTTTTCGTTCGGGGCTCTTTTTTTGTGTGTTTCTTGGTAATTCAGTTTGTGGTTTCCTCTTGGTGCAGGTGGATAAGCACATCCGCCGGCTGGATGCAGACTTGGCGCGGTTTGAAGCTGATCTCAAAGATAAACTGGAAGGCAGTGACTTTGAAACCCCTGGATCCCGAAGCCTGAAAAGTGGGTAAATTTGCTACAACTGAAAGCCTTTTCCAGCGCTTGGAATATCAAACCAGGAAGGCTGAGATGTAAAATAGGCTCTTATTTCTGGAGGAAGGAGAGAAGTGCACCATTCTCTGCTTGTTTTTAATGGTTTCCAAAATGTTTACAGTGGGTAAGAGATGAAGGGAAATGTGGTGCTGGGATCAAACTGAACTGTCACTGTTTCACAGATCATCCTGAACTTGTTACTGGCTCTAAGGAGAGTGCTGTGCCAAAACTGCACTGGTGTGTGTAAGAGTTTCAGGAAAAATTAGGAGTTAAAGGAAGATACCAGTTTCTGTAGTGTATGCTGAAATACTGTGGGATTACAGCGACACTGGAATGTGGATACAGCAGCACAGCACAGCTTGATGCCTTTGAACTGTGAAATTAGGGGTAGGAGCAGGGAGGTGGAGATAAAAGTTATGTTAGTTATTGAGTAACCTATTAACTGTGTTTAAAAATATACTGAGATTAAAAAAAAATACTGCATGTCTAATCAAGTGTGATGATGTTTATGGCTTGTGCTGACGTATTGCGGTGCTTTATTGCTAAAACTGCAAACACAAGAGTTTGGTGCTCAGTTGTACTTGTCAATTTGGTGTATTTGTGGCTCAAAAATGCATTTCAGTCAGCATATTCAATTACATATATAGTAAGGTTTACTCAGTTACATATGAAATAGGGATTTCAAGACAGTAACTGCATCAAAAGAACAACAGGTGGGGATGTTTCTGCCACTCAGATAGATAGGCTGAAACAATGGGGTTGTTTTTCCTTTCTAGAGGGACGAAGTCAGAAAGACAAAAGAAGCTCTCGTGGTCGAGGCAGAAGAACATCTGAAGAAGATACACCAAAGAAAAAGAAACTCAAAGGAGGGTAAGGCAGAGCCAGGCACAACTCCAGGGCTGTGGGCTTGACACTTCATGAATTTTCCACCAGCTCGTGTTACCCTATTTATGACTTGCGTCCGGATGGCGAGCGGTGTTAAGAGTGCTCTGGTCTTACTCCATTTCATTAATGTCCTGCTTAGGGCAGGCCAGCATTGTTAATTAACTCCTTGGTTGGCATGTGGAAGCTCAGCATGCTTGGAACACTCTGACTGGAAGGACAAGATCAGCCTCTCTGTTGCTGTTGGCAAGCTGGGGGGAAATAGCTTTGATTTTTGTCACAGGGCTATTTTTAACAGTTGCTTGTGGTCTTGATGGTAAAAGAAACTCACTTGTCCATCAGGACAGAAACTGATGTTGTGCTGCTGTTCCAGAAATGTTGGAGAATTTTGGGGGTTGTTTTCAAAGGATTGTGTCCTAGGTAGCCTTGAATAATCTGATTTGGTTTTGAGAGGCAAGGAGGGAAGCATGTCCCCTCTCTGGGATGGGATTTCTATTAAAGGGGCTCAGTTTATTCTGATGTTTGCAGCTGGCTAAATGGAGGGGCAGGAAACTTAAAAGTAGTTTCTATGGACTGCTACTGGCATGTCTACACATGCCTGTCAGAGTCAGAGGGTTCACTCATGCCTGACAATGAGCAAAAATGTATATTAAAACGGGCTGGGGAAAAACCCCAAACAGGTTATTCTACCCACAACCAGGAGTGTTTTGTATGGTAATTTTGTTACTTTACTCATGACATCTACAAACCCCTCTCAAGATTTCTTAATTCTCTCTAGTCATACTGTGTTTGATCCAAGCTATCTTATGATTTTAATTTACTGGGTTGTGGTAATGTAATATAAACCTAAAACAGGGTCATTGTGGTTTAGGGAAGATACTGTAAATCACTAATTTTCCCAAGTAGGATTTAGATCTTGGAAACATCAAATCCTAGAATGGTTTGGGTTGGGAGGGACCTTAAAGACCATCCCATTCCAGCCCCTGCCATGGGCAGGGACACCTTCTACTAGCCTGGATTGTTCCAAGTCTGGCCACGAACACTTCAGGGATGGGGCAGCCACAGCTTCTCTGGGCACCCTGTGCCAGGGTCTCCCCACCCTCACAGGGTAGAATTCCTTCCCAATATCCCAACTTCCTCTGGCAGTGGGAAGCCATTCCCTTGTAACACAGTGTTGTCTGAGTTGTTTTGTCCTGACTCTGTCCTTGCCCACAGGTCTGAGTTTGCTGATACCATCCTGTCAGTGCATCCCTCGGATGTCCTGGACATGCCCGTGGATCCCAACGAACCCACCTACTGCCTGTGTCACCAGGTGTCCTATGGAGAGATGATTGGCTGTGACAACCCAGATGTAAGCACTTGAGAGAGGATTGCTTTTCAGATGTTTGTTGCCTCCCAACCCTGTACAATCCGAGGAGGGGGTCCTTGCTCAGTTAGCTCATACCAAATGATGGGAATGTTTGTGAATCACTAAGAATCTCCTCTGTGGGTTTCTCCTTTCTCTTTTGCAGTGCCCAATCGAGTGGTTCCACTTTGCATGTGTGGATCTGACCACCAAACCGAAAGGGAAATGGTGAGTGTGACAACATTCAGCTTTGGAGTTTTTATCAGGCTGCAGTTTGCCTCAACAAGAATTAAAACCCTTTTGTGACCCTGACAGAGGAGCTTTGCTCTTCTCATCAGAGGGTTTGAATCCTCTGTGATTGGGGATTATGTTTGAGGGTAGAAGATACAAGACGAACCTTCTTTTTAAAATCCATTTCCACAGAAGTCTTAGGTTCTGGTGGGAGGAAAACTGCCTGATAAACAGAGCAGGTTTTAACCTGAGGCTTTGTGTAAACATGGACGTGTTACAGCTGAGGTTTGCTGTCACTAGTTATGGCTGTGCTTAAAACTGAGAGACAGGTACCTCTTCGTTTCACTTCTGGAGGCAAATTTTGAAGACTTCTCAGGGTTTTACTTCTGTACGTGCTCATCTTGGAAAGGACTGTGGGCTTGTTATTTTTATCTAATCAAATTAACAAGTTGCCTGTCAGAAACAGGCTTATTTGTGCACAAATATTAAAAACAGTTCTTGGGCTCTGTGCTGTTAATTCCAGGAGCTAATTACTGCCTGTGTTTTCCTCCAGGTTTTGTCCTCGTTGTGTTCAGGAAAGAAAGAAAAAGAAGTAAGGAGTAGAGGGGAATACACTGCCGAGGCAAGAAGAATTTAATATATTCCTTCATTCATGTTGCAATATTACCTTTGATTATTTTTTGTTACTCTGTCCTCCATATTTTTCCGGTATGATATTTAATTATCCAGTGGCCAGTTGAAATTCCTGTTCTTTCCTAAGACAATGACTTTGGGAGGGAGTCCCAAATCCCTTTGCCACGGAGATTTTATTTATGTTAGTCTTGCACAATAATACTGAGAGAGGGTGTTGCCTTTTCTGGCTGTTTCCATTTCCCTGAAGATTCTTTTAAGTACATCACTGTGAAGATGAAACCTACAGTATTCTTGGAGAGAGAGAGAGAGAGAAGGTCAGATTTATTCACAAAATACGATGAAGGCCTGAATTGTTAGCTATGGTTAGCTGTGTGGCACCTGGGTAAATCAGGAAATCAGGTTTTAGGGAAAGGCTCCATGGGGACACTGTTTGTTCCCATGATGGTGTGGCTCTGCTGTTGAAGAAGGCCATTCAGGAATGTTCTAACAGGACTTCTTGTCTTTCTTTTTTTTGAATGGGCCACATTTGCATGTTCTTGACTTCTTTAGCTACCTTTCAGATGATGAATGTGAATGCTTGGATTAGCACAGTGTCGGTGGCTGCAGCAGAAGGGGGAGAGGAAATCAGGAGTCGGAAAGCAAAAGTCTCTGTTTTTTCCTTCCTCTGAGATGCAGTGGATGTAGAAGTTGAGGGAAGAGCAAAGATAAGTCTTGCCTTCATATCTGTCTCCTGCCTCACGAGGCTTACCTGCCTACAATGAAAGATGTAGTGTGGAAAGGTGCCAGCAGGATTTCCTCCCTGCTGGTGGAAGGAGGAAGAAAAAGCCCCAAACTCATGAACTTTGCTGGCTCTGGTCCCTGATGGGTGTTGGTGGCAGCTCTGTGCAGGGCTGTGTGCTGTTTTCCATACTAGTGTGCAGGAGCTCTTGGTATAGACTGCTGGAAAGGCATAAAGAAAGTTCCAGATAAACTTTTCTTCTGCTGAATAAATAGTACAGAAGATTAAAAACACTTCTACTCAGATTCTGGCACCTGTTCTCAAAAGAAAGAAGGCTTTTCCTGTTGCACTGAGCCTCTTACTCACGTTTTGCAGTGAAGGAAAGTAGAACACAGCTCCTGCCACTTCTTCCCTCTGTGGGGCTTTGTGTCTGCTGCTGACATAGAAGAAACCTCTCAGTCGTGAGGCAGCTTTTCTGTGAACATTGATTTATGTCAGAAAAAAAGGATGGATTTTAGGAAAAAATCCCTGTATTCAGGGTCCTGTCATTTCCAGGGTGATGTTGCACATGTCTTTACTACACTGCATCACAGAGAGATGAAGTTTCCAGAGTTGTGTGCATGAAAATGCACATTTGTGATGCACATTTGTCATTGTGCCATGGAGTAGCATGTGGAAAGCAGGCAGGGAAGTTAAAGCTGGAGTGCTGGAGGGAAGGAGGAGGAACAGCACAGTCACACAGACCTGGAGTACAGCGAGCCCTCTTCTTCTTCCTGCCTCTTCATGAGAGCAGATTTGTGATACCTCATGAGCCAGCCTGTAATCCAGTCACCAGAGGGTGAGAGCTGCTCCTCCTTCACCCACTGCACTGGGCGGAGTGGGAGCCTTGCTGTGTCCTGACAGCCCCTGTCCATGCTGTTCCAGGTTTTGTTTTCCCCTTCCATCCAATGGTATTGTAGACAACTTCTTCTCCCTTTTTTTTCCTAAAGCTTTGTTAGTACTGCTATTGCCATGGATTAAGCATTTGATTTGAAACAATCTCAAAATTCCACTCCGGAGGTCTTGCTGGAAACATGCCGTGGGGGGAAGAGAGCAGCCAGTGAGGAGCTGGGTGAGCCAGTGTGGAGCTGACTTCCCTCAGCCCAAAATTCTGGTCAGGCAGGATAACAAAACACATTTTTAGAAGTACTTTTGGGGCTTTGAAGAGCATTTTCCACTTGAACCAGCAAAGCAAAAAGGAAAACAAGCTCTAGAAGGTAGAGCCCTTAAAAGGAAGGATAATTTGTTAGGAATGATGAATAGCGTGAGGTACAACATTCTCCTCTTCTTTACCACATCTGTGATGTGTAGAGCATCTGAGATCTGATACCAGCAATAAACTCTCCCTCTGGGAACATGCCAGTGCAGGGCTTGGATAGGCTCGGGAGCGTCTGCTGCCCTCTTACACCTGGTTGTAGAGATTTTTTTTGACTCCTTGTAGACAAAAATACCAGCAGCCTTCATTTTTGCTTACTTAAAGGATTTAAATCTTCTGACTTTTGAATGTACAGTGTTAAATGTTCCCTGGAGAAGGGTGATCCCTAAAGGAATATCCCACTAAACATTGCCCAAAAAGACCCCACCAGGGGCCCAGCTTTACTGCAGCTCGTCTGAACTGGAGGTCGAAACTGACTTTTCACCCAAGAAAAAAAAAAAGGAATGTAAAGTTAAAAAAAAAAAACCAAACAAACAAAAAATAAGAAATGTATATCTGTATTTTTGGATCTTGGAGATGTTGGATTATATATAAATAAAGTATTTTTGGGAATAAATGTGTCAGGATTGGGGGGGGTGGTGCTGTTGCAACCTCCGGCCGCCAGGGGGCGCTG
>VXAD01010363.1:59147-76432 GCA_013399195.1 Dicrurus megarhynchus
CGCCCGCGCTGAGCGCGGGCGGGCGGCAGCGCCCCCTGGCGGCTCGGCGTGAGGCGCGCAGCGCGTTCCCCACGCTTCCAGGCCACGGAGCGTCCTTGGCATCTCCCGTGCGCCGGGATAATCCCGAATTCCCCCGCCCGCTCCGCCGTAACCCGCACTGCGAAGGCTGCGTGGCGCTGCGGTGTCCCGGGAGTGTGCGTAGGCAGCAGCAGAAGAAGACTCCCTGAGGCGCTGCGCCCTCCTCCCCCTTAGTGCCTCCCCACGGCCGCGGGGAGGGGGCAACAAACAAGGCCGCGGTTTTTTTCCCATGGCTTCCACAGTCCTGTGGAGGCGCGGGGCCGCCTGGCTGAGGAGCTGCCGTGGGAGGGTCCTGCAGCGCGGCGGGAGCCGGGAATCCCCGGGCGTGCCCCGGGAAAGGGGCTGCGCTGGCTCCCGGGAGGTGGTGCCGACCTGCGAGCGCTACGCGGTGCGGAGGCTGCCCTTCGCCCGGCTGGCGGACGGCGATGTGGCCTTCTTCGAGCGCCTCATGCCCGGCAGGGTCGTCACCGGCGAGGAGGAGGTGAAGCCATTTAACGTGGACTGGCTGAAGTCGGTGCGAGGTAAGCGAGCTGCTTGTAAGACCTCCTTCCTGCCTCTGTTAATTACCGGAGCAGTAAGTTTGCCAAAGGAATCTTATCTTTATTTATGGCGGATCATATCTGTACAGACCATAGAGTTGGAAGGGACCCATGAGCATTATCGAGTCCAACTCCTGGCCCTGCACAGACACCCCAGTAATCCCACCCTGTGCCTGGGAGCGTTGTCCAAACGCTCTGGCAGCCTTGGGGCCGTGCCCATTCCCTGAGGAGACTGTTCAGTGCCTGACCGCCCTCTGGAGGAAGAACCTTTTCCTGATATCCATCCTAACCCTTTCCTGACCCAGCTCCAGCTGTTCCCTAGGGTCCTGTCACGGGTCACCAGAGACCAGATGAGTGCCTGCCCCTCCAGAATGAGTTTTTCTCATAAAAATATTCCTTTAAGAATTACCTGATACTTGGTAAACTTAAAGGCTTTCAAGGAAAAAAAAAATCTGAACTCTCTAACTTAATAATTAATTTTTTCCTGAGACAAATTGATTCTGCTAAGAGTTTTGATTGAACCTCAGAAGAGAATATGAAAGCTTTTAGGAGACTTGATTGCAGCCTTCCGGTACCTTAAGGAGGCTTATAAAAAGGAGGGAGAGGGACTTTTTATACAGGCCAGGAGTGGCAGGACAAGGGGGAATGGCTTCCCACTTCCAGAGGGCAGGGTTAGATGGGATACTGTGAAGAAATTCTACCCTGTGAGGGTGGGGAGGCGCTGGCACAGGTTGCCCTGAGAAGCCGTGGCTGCCCCTGGATCCTTGGAAGTGTCCAAGGCCAGGCTGGACAGGGCTTGGAGTGACCTGGGATAGTGGAAGGTGTCCCTATCCATGGAATGAGATGAGCATTTACGTCTCTCCCAGCCCAAATTATCCTGTGATTCTGTGATTCTAAATCAAGCATTGTGAATTCTCAGTTGTTTCTGAGAATTTAAGCCATTAAGCAATTTCCCATTGCCCCCACTGGCAGCCAAGTCTACCTATACATGCAAAGTTTTTGCAGGGCTTAAAGGGAAAGGCTGCTGTTGAAATGTTGGTTGTCAAAGTGGTTGAAATGTCTAACAGTGGAGGGAGCGTTGTTATTTCCCACCTCATGCTTTCCCACCTGTTTCTTTCTGACCTCTGCAGAGCCACAGCTTGCCCTGAGAGTCCCTTGCTTTCATTGCAGGCTGCAGCCAGCTGGTGTTGAAGCCACGGACAACGGCAGAGGTGTCTCAGGTTCTCAGGTAATGTGTACCTTTTCTGCTGGGCTTGGTGCTGAGGAAACTTGGGTTGAGTCAGGGATGATCTGGCAGGTGAAGGGAACTTGTAGGTGTTCAGACACCAATTCCTTAAGCATTGGAGTTGCTGAGGCAGTTTTCTTCATGACTTTTCTGTTCTGATAAATGGCTAAAATTAGCTGTTGTACAGGTGCTCAGAAAGGAGAAGTTTTGTGAAAGATTTGGGAGGGTCTGTTGGAAAAAGAAGGTTAGGGCAGAACCACGCAGTTTGAGGATCTGTTTTATCCACATCCTGTGGTTCACTGGTGTGAGCACAGCTCTGGTTGGGCAGTACTGTGCTGGATCACGGTTTGGCTGAGGAGCTGAAAGCTGCAGGAAGCTGCTCCTGGCTCTGTTAAAACAGGGATGCAGAGCACAGGAGGGGCAGGCAGGGGTTCTCAGGGGACTTCTGGTGCCGTGGGGCTCTGTGCCATCCCTTGTGCAGGAGCTGCTGTGTGCTCAGAGAGGATGTAATGGGTGGTGCTTGGCAGGGATGTGGCAGGTGGAGCAGCTGGGGCACAGGTGCACATTTTGTTGCCTATAAGGCAATAATTTCTTGGAAGGAGGAGGACAGTCATGTCTGAAATCACTGCCAGAGGCTGGCTGTCAGAGCCCACTGAGGAGCCCAAGCTGTTAACACAGACTGCTGCAGAAACAGCTTCTGTAGAAACACAAGCAGTGCTTTCCAGGCAGATGGTGTGTGCCACACGCGTGGATACACACGGGGCTAACCCCAAGTGTTGGTTCATTGCTCAGCACTGGGCTGAGTTCAGACAGGAGTTGCACTTTCTCACTTTGTCATTGAAACTGTCTCCTTGCATCAGTTTAATCTTTTGGTGAAATGCTGCTTAATTTTAAGGAGCACTGTCACAACAGTAGACGTTCATGTAGAGGTGAAACTTCTCTGATTATGGCCTTTAAATGCATAAAAATTCAGAAACCTTTTTCCTTCCAGGTACTGCCATGAGAGGAACCTGGCAGTGAACCCTCAGGGGGGTAACACAGGCCTTGTTGGGGGCAGCGTTCCTGTCTTTGACGAGATCATTCTCTCCACTGCTCTCATGAACCAGATCATCAGCTTTGACAAGGTGTCTGGTAAATATTCCAGAGATGTGAGGCACAGAAATGAGCCCCAGGCCTCAAAACAGGCATTTTCCTGGGAACAGATAACAGCAGGATCAGCAGGGTTCAGCCCAGCAGCATCATAAGGAGGTTTGTTTGAATTTGGGGGGTTAGGGGTCAGGCCGGTGTGAGTATCTCTGTTCAAAGAGAGAGAACAACAGGCAGAATTTAAACCATTTCCCATTGCCCCCAGCAGCAGCCAAGTCTACCTATACATGCAAAGTTTTTGCAGGGCTTAAAGGGAAAGGCTGCTTTCCCTTTAAAGCAGAGACACACTTAATGTGATTGTTTTACCAGTCCAGAGTTGTGGGTGACCAGATGTTGAGGCAATAGCAAAGCTCCCCGAGGCTTGAGGAGGGGGCAGTTCCCTGGAGCATGCACAGACTCGTGCGTTTAAGCTGAATCCCAGGAAGTTTTGAAGGAAGAGGTGGTTGCATCTGCTCATACTGCTCCTGCTTCTTGAGGAGGCACCTTCTTCTTGGCCATCAGCTTGTAGCAGGGCATTTCTGTTGCAGGAATCCTCGTGTGCCAAGCGGGCTGTGTGTTGGAGAGGCTCAATGAGTACTTGGAGGAGCAGGGGTTTATCATGCCACTCGACCTGGGAGCCAAAGGCAGCTGTCACATCGGCGGGAACGTGGCCACCAATGCCGGAGGCTTGCGGCTCTTGAGATACGGCTCTCTGCGAGGGACGGTGCTGGGCCTGGAAGTGGTAAGGCGAGTACCTGGCAGTTCTCCACTCTGTTTAATCCTCTGCTTCTTACTGCTTCCTGCTCTTCTAGCTATCCAGCAAACAGCCGAGTTCCTCTCCAGGCTTCCACTCTTAACTTTTCCTTGTTGGGCCCTTTTGAGAAGGGTCAGCACATGTCTTCATGCATGTAGCATGTTATTGCTGCTGCAGTTTCCAGCTTCCTGACTTCAAGTGCTCGCTGACAGAGGAGGTGTTAGGTGGTTTTCTAGTCCAGACAAGTGAAAAGAAGGTAGGGAGAGATTGGGGGATCCCAGGTTATCTGCATGGAGTTGGTTCCTCTGAGCAGTGGGTCTGGAACACTTTTTTCTAGTGGCTGCTCACTTGGATTTTAATAGAATCATAGGACCACAAACTGGTTTGTGTTAGACAGGACTTTAAAGATCATCTTAAGGTTTAAAGCTCACCCCATAGCAGAGCTGTCTGCTTTGGGTTCATTTGGCTGCTGGCTGTGTCCTAGAGTCTCTGCTATTCCTCAGCTGCTCCTGTCCTACAGGTGAGTGCCTTGGGGCGTAAAGGCTGGATTAGGAATTCTAAAAGTTTTCAGGGCTGGGGAGCAAAGTATTAATGGGAAAAAATTTGGAGAGGGAACAAAAGCGTGGTATGGTTTTACAGTGTAGGCTTAGAAAGGAGAGCATTTGTCTCAGGTCAGTTTGGCTCTAGTGTCAAAATAGCCATGAATAATCTGTCTTGGAGATACTGAGCCTTGATTTAAGGCTCAAGTGGCAGAGGGTTTACTTCATTCTGCTTAACTGTTCACTGTTTCAGGTAGCTTTCCTTGTTTCTGCTGGATAATGGGAGCTAGGGCTGCAGAGATTGGCTGGTCTTCTCCACCACTAGGAAGAAAAGCAGAGCAAACTGGATCTACTGTTATTACTTGTCCTGATGGAAGGAGAGGAGTAGGAGGGAAATAATCTGCTCTATCCTACTTAGGTAGGATATAGAAGGGGGGGAAGAGCTGGGACTGGAGGAGCAGTGTGGGCTGCCGCTGTGTCCCTGTGCTCCAGGTGAGTGACACTTCCCATCAGCTTGGTCATAGGCAAGTTCATGACAGCAGATTCCAAGCCAGGTGCTCTGACTGGGCCCCTTTGTTCCCACAGGTGCTGGCTGATGGCTCAGCTCTGGACTGTCTGACCTCTCTGCGCAAAGATAACACAGGCTATGACCTGAAGCAGCTCTTCATCGGATCCGAGGGGACCTTGGGAGTTATCACTGCTGTCTCCATACTCTGTCCTCAGAAGCCTAAGGCTGTGAATCTGGCATTCCTAGGTAGAAACTGATATTAATGATTTCACACCTGAATTCAGAGGCTGGGAATAGGGATGGAGAGGAAAAAGCACTGCTGAACTGGACTGCCAGCATCAGCTGGTTTCTGGGTAATAGTGTAGGGCTCTGTGCTAAAATACCCATGCAGATATTTAATATCTGTTGAAGTAACTGCAAGGGCAGGTTGTTCTGTAAGGAAAGTGGACCCAGGAACTCAAGAGGGTGAGGAAGCAGGCAGGACAGTCCCCTCGCTGGTGAGGGCCTGGTCTGACAGGCTCAAGAGGTGAGCAGAGCAAGACCGTGGCAGTAGGCAGAGGCAGCCACCATCCAGGAGTCAGGTGGGCAACAAGGTGACAAGGCAAGGCTGAGAAGTCACATCTGCAGGTCAGGCTCTGGATCAGCAGAGTACATGGCCAGGCACAGCTGCTTAAAAGCTGCTTCTGGGTGTCCCTCAGCAGGTCCAGAGTTGTTTGTGGGGAGCCTTCACTGAGAGTTTTTTACTTCTCAGAAACCTCCAAAGGGTTTGGGGTGGTGTCTGGTTTTGGTCCTGATTCCTGTCTGTGTTCTGTCTGAAGGGTGTCAGAGTTTTGCTAAGGTTCTGGAAACATTCACAACCTGCAGAGCCATGCTGGGTGAGATCCTGTCTGCCTATGAGTTCATGGATGAGAAGTGCATGGAATTGGTTGAGAGACATCTCAAGCTGTCCAGCCCAGTGACAGGTACCAGTGACATTCACACTGTAGAAAGGGACACTGTACTTCTTGGGGATTTTTAGACTAGTTTTAAACACTTTTAAAAAGTGACTCATTTTAAAAAGTTGACTCGCTGACTTTTAAAAAATTGGTGATTGTGTGGGCATCCCTCATAATTTTTGTATCTAGTTTATCCATTCCAGCCACCTTTTATCTTTAAAGATGAGACTTTTTACTTGTATGTGTCCTCACAAAACTACTAGCTTTTTGGAAAGTGGTTGCAAAACAAAGATATAGCATGTCAGTGAAGTGCCCTACAGATAAAAGACTGCCCTCTCTGGCACCAGAGAGTCTGGGCACATAACGTGGGGAAAGCTCCAACACCTGCCCTGAATTCCTCTGTTTTGCCCCAGGGCATCTACTTACTTTGTTCTCCCTCATTCTCAGACAGCCCTTTTTATGTTTTAATTGAAACTTCGGGCTCCAACTCAGCCCATGATGAGGAAAAATTGAACAACTTCCTAGAACAGGCCATGGCTTCTGGTTTGGTCACTGATGGAACTGTGGCAACGGACGACAAGAAAATAAAGGCAAGTCAGCATTTCATCTTCCACAAATCTCTTTGATGTGAATTTGTATTTTATATAGGGAAGTGTTCAGACTGATGTTAGGTATATGCATGGGACCCAAGAGCTACTTGGTTTATATGGATTTCTGTGATCCTTGGTTCCTCAGATGCTGTGGGGCCTGCGGGAGAGGATCACGGAGGCCCTCACTCACGAGGGTTATGTGTACAAGTATGACATCTCTCTGCCCGTGGGAAAGCTCTATGACCTCGTGGCTGATATGAGGGCTCGGCTGGGTCAGAGTGCCAAAAATGTGGTGGGCTACGGCCACTTGGGTAAGTGGGGGTGCTGGGAAAGGAGGTGATGGCCCTTCTGTGCTGCAGGTTTCGCTGTGCAGCGATTAGTGGGAGGCTTTAATAGAGGGCTGTGGAAGAGGAGGGTGCATCAGGATCTTTGTGTTTGAATTTCGCTGCTTTCAGACTGTTTTCCATACACTGATGACAGGTTGCTGACCAGTGAACCACAGAACTGGTCATCTGTGTCTTCTTGCTGTGTACTTTCTGTTTAAAGATGTTCAACTGGACCATCAATTTGGTTGATGTACTTAGACACATTTGGCAGATAACCACTTTCTTGTCCAAAGTGATTAATCCTCCTGGAAATCATTTTTTTGTGAGCCATTAAGCCTCCAACAGAGAGTGATAGTGACAAATGCACAGAAAGGCTGATAGATTTGTCAGCATGCTGGGAAACTAATCTGATTTTACAAGCAGGTAGGTTGGTCGCAGAGCTGTTCTGTTACAAAAAAAACAGGGAACACTCTTGAGCATACCTGATTAAGGATCATTTGAAAGATGCGTTGCATAACAAAGGCTCCCTGTGGTAGCACTTTGAGGACTAAGCTGTGTGTTGTGAGGGTTTGCTAGGATGCAGAAAGAGGTTCAGAGGGAGGAGGAT
Source organism: Dicrurus megarhynchus (assembly GCA_013399195.1). Classification (NCBI taxonomy): domain Eukaryota; kingdom Metazoa; phylum Chordata; class Aves; order Passeriformes; family Dicruridae; genus Dicrurus; species Dicrurus megarhynchus. The sequence continues at coordinate 66,374 of VXAD01010363.1, forward strand.
GAGTAAGTTGTATTTCTTTGTATGTTTTGTCTTTCGGAGTACCCAACAACTCTGTGCCTAATCAAATACTGTCACACACAGTGGCAAAAGGAGAAATTGTTCTGCTTTCTTTGTCGCTGTTGACACGGTGCCAAAGCGCATTTAGAGCATTGCACAAACATAATAGGGAGAGAAAAAGTGATGAAGGGCCACGTTAAAATCTAATGATCATTATGAAATGCCATTGGGAAAGTCTTTGTCATGGCATCACAGGGGTGGCACAGTCATTAATGCAGCACAGTGGGAATTTTAAAATCACAAAAGTCGGAGTTTGAAAGTAGCTTAACTCGGAACCCTTCCTCAAATATTGCACTGGGAGCATGGAAAAGCAAAGATCCTATTTGAATAATTTGTGCACGGAGAGGCCGATGTTTGTAGGACAGTGAGCTTGTCCTTTTCGCACAGTTTGCAGACTAACAAAGGCCCTGTTGTTTGAGAACGCGGAGGAGCCAGGAATGAGTATCCATTGCAGGGTCACCAAGCTTTTCTCCCAGACCCACCTGTGCAATGTTTTCTTCCAGGAGATGGCAACTTGCACTTGAACATCACGGCAGAGTCCTACAGTCATTCCCTGCTGGATGCCATCGAGCCCTTTGTGTATGAGTGGACTGCAAGATGCAGTGGGAGCATCAGTGCAGAGCACGGGCTGGGCTTCAAGAAGAAGCAGTTCATTCAGTACAGCAAACCACGTGAGGCAGTGGTGCTCATGCAGCAGTTCAAAGCCATGCTGGACCCCAAGGGGATCCTCAACCCCTACAAGACGCTGCCCTCGGCTCCTAAGAGCAGCACGTGCTGAGGAGCCAGCAGAGCAGGGCAGCTCCAGCTCCATACCTGCACTTGAGCCATAAACACACTGATGGATCGGGAAGAACGTGGGGTGCTCCATGTTTGATTTTGTTCGTGGGATGGAACAAGTAAAGAAATGTGGTTGCTCTTTTCAGGGGTGCCTGCTCTTGCTGAAGAACACGCTACTGGGTTTCCTATTTAGTCTGAACATTGAAACCAAACATGGAGATACTGTGTGTGTATGAGTATTCCAACTCTCTTTCCCCTTAGGTTTGCTCTGATTTATCAATGACAGCAGCCAAAGGAGGCGTTTTCTCACTTGGGGTGTGCAAGTGGAGCATCAGAGATTTGTGGATGCAAATCTTCCAAGTGAAGGTGTTGCTCTTCCTCACTTGTTTTATCTAATACACTTATCCCAAAGCCCACAACAGCATCTGGTTATGGCCTTTTTAGCAATGCCACCTCCAGGCTGTCCCAAATAAGCATCAGTGTTGTCCTGTGTACAGGTTTGCAGTGCTGGAAGGACTGGCCAGAGAAGAGAGGGTGCTGGAGATCCAGCTTCTGGATTTCATCAACTGGAAGAGAAATACCAGCAGCCAGGCTGAGGGAGGGGATCCCAGGACACCTGCCTGGCCCAGGGGCAGGCTCTAGGCATGCCACTATTTCCTACTTCCTTGACTTCCAGTCTGTTCTTCACAGCAAAATCATGATTTGCTTTCACAGAGAGGTGTAAAATTATCCCTCCCAACCTGGCTGGATAATATCTGGGATAACCCTGAGTGGTAATCCAAAAGGATGGGGCTTGGAGCAACCTGGTCTAGTGGAAGGTGTCCCTGCCCATAGCAGAGAAGTAGAACGAGATGGGCTTTAAGATCCCTTCCAACCCAAACCACTCTGTCTGTGACTCTGTGCTGGGGGTGCTGTGGACTCTCTGGAGGGACAAGAGGCCTTGCAGAGGGATCTGGATAGATGCACCATCTGGCAATTGCCAGTGGCACAGAATTACTAAATCCAAGTGCTGGATTCTGTGCCCAGGGTGGAGCAATGCCGAGCTCGAGCGTAAGCTGGGAGAGGAGTGGCTGGGGAGCAGCCCTGCTGAAAGGATCTGGGGGTGCTGGTTGGCAGCAGCTCAGTAGGAACCATCACCAGGAGGGCAAATGGCATCCTGGGGGCACCAGACACAGCGTGGCCAGCGGGTCAGGAGAGGGGATGGTCCAGCTGTGCCCAGCACTGGGGCAGCCTCACCCACAGCGCTCCAGCGTTACAGACGATGGGAAGGTGCTCGAGTGTGTCCGGGAGAGGAGAACCACGCTGGTGCTGGGGCTGGAAGGCATGTCCTGGGAGGAGGTGAGGGCTCTGGGTTTGTCTGGCTTGGAGAGAAGGAGGCTGAGGGACAGCCTTATTCCCCTCTACAGCTTCCTGAGGAGGGGGCATGGAGAGGGAAGTGCTGATCTCATGGGAATGCTGATCTCAAAGCACGGCCAGGGGAGGTTCAGGCTGGACATCAGGAAGTGTTGCTTTATAGAGAAACACTTTCTTTTTACATAATCAAATACTGCACCAGGCTTCTTGGAGAGGTGGTTGATGCCCCAGACTGTCAGTGTTTAAGAGGCATTTGGGCAATGGTGTAACTTCAGGGCAGCCCTGATCTGGTCAGGCAGTTGGACCAGATGGTTGTCCTAAGTTCCTTCCAGTGGAACTGATCTGTTGTAACATGGAGGGTTTTGTTGGTTTTGGGATTTAGTTTTATTTGCTTCTACAAAGAGATTGTATTTTATGGTTTGTTGTACAATACCACATTGTCACCCTTCTGCTACAGAGGCCAGTGAGGCATTCATCTTCTGGCTTACTTGGTGTTTGCTAGTCATATCCGTGTGTACCAACATGTCACTCTTAACCCAGGCTCTCCTGTATCCCCATGAAGCAGGTGATGATTAGCAATAGCCGGGGGATTTGCCAAAGGTAAATAGTGTCACTAACCTGACAACCTTTTACCACAAAAGGGTGTTTTCTTTCAACATGGGGAGAGCAGTGGATGTCAGCAATGCCTTCAATGCTCTTTCCCACAATCTTCTCCAGGCTGGACAGGGATTTGAGGGGCCTGGTCTAGTGGAAGGTATCCCCTGCCCATGGCAGGGGGTTGGAACAATATGAGCTTCCAACCCAAAGCATCCTGTGATTCCATGATTCTCCTGGACTGCCTGGGTGGGCCGTGAGGCAGGTAATAAGCTGGCTCAGGCTGTGCTCAGAGGGTGCCAATTGATGGCTTTCACTCAGGTGTACTGGTTTGGGAAGCCTTACTGGATGTCATGAGAGTAGGAAAGGTGGTGTCTTATGCAATAGCCATCTTCTCCACTACTTGATTTTCAGTGATGTTGGCTCTTCCACAGAGCAGGGAAATAACTCTTCCATCCAGAGCCTTGTTCTTCAAAGGAAAACCATCCTAAAGAGTGTTTCCTTCAGTTTTAAGGCAGAACACAATCTCTACAAGGCTGCATGCTCTTGGATTGCACTGAGGATGCTGGCTTGTGCTCCGCAACGTGTTGCAACACCTTTCAATACACTTCTAAGATCACACCTCTCTCAGCTTGGCCACGTGGATGCTTTTGACAGAAATACCTCCATATGTTACATGGCCTGGCATTATCTAGTCCTGCTCTCCAGTCTTGTCCGTTCAACCCTTTCTCTCCACTATGGTGCATGCCCCACCTCTCCCTTCATCTCAGGACCAGTCAGAGAGGAGCTGATCGTCCTCTTCTGGGGTGAAGTGAACAATGCCATCATTAGCAAAGAGGGAGAATTTTGTCAAGGAAACAGTGGTCAGGCATTGGAAGGGGCTGCACAAGGAGGTGGTGGAGTCCCCACTCCTGGAGGTGTTCAAGGAATGCCTGGACATGGCACTCAGTGCTCTGGGCTGGTCACAAGGTGGGGATTGGTCACAGGCTGAACTCAATGGTCTTGGAGGTCTCTTCCAACCCAAATGCTTCTGGAATTCTGTGGCTCTGTGAAAAGAGAAGACAAGACAGCCTGTGCAACACAGTCAGCCTGTGCTGCTTGGGTGTGGGGTGATGCAAAAATATGGGAAGTCCATGATGTCGTTGGAAAAGAAATATGCAGGATTTGCTTTCTGCCAGGATAGGCTGATGCAGTTCATTCTTTCCAGATCAGGCTGTTTATATTTTCCACCCCTTTCCTACACCGTTCTTTCTCTTTTTTTCCCCTAAACTACTGACCATCACTGTTTAAAATGCAGGCTTTCCACATGAAAGGCTCTTTTTGGGAAGTGGAACTTTCCATACGTCTCTTTTTCAGCCATGTGTGGAAAGGTTGCTCGGGGCGGAGACACACAAGTGTTCTGGCACTGCTCCATTTAACCGTCTTCCTTACACGTGAAGATCCTAAAGCTCCATGTAAGTTTTACTGTTTCACTAAACAACAGAGAAGGGAATACAAGGGAGGAGTTAGTGTAGGCTTATTTTATAATATCTTTCCTAGACCTTACTTCTGTGTTCTCAGTGATGCTTTTGCATAGTGGTGCACTGTTGTTTATAGGAGTGAGAGACAGGGTGGGTACATGTACATGTATTTTTAGAAACAATCATTGTGACAGGAATTTCTTGTCCAAAATTCTAGCTTTTCTGAGACAGACTTAAATACTAGAATGTTGTGGATGCTCCACACTTAGAACCAGTGGTCTTCTGGCACAGTAAGGACTCTATTGGTTTTGCCTCTCTCTGTACTGGTTTATGGCTGGGATAGAGTTCATTTTCTTCGGAGTGGCTGGTCTGGATCTGTGTTTGGATCAGCGATGGAAGCACAGGAATGTTGTAGCTGTTGCTGAGTCGTGCTTGCACAGCATCAAGGTCTTTCCTGCTCCTCACTCTTCCCCCATCAGTGAGGAGCTAGAGTGTGCAAGGAGCTGGGAGGGGACACAGCTGACCCCAACTGACCACAGAGGTCTCCCACACCGTAGGATGCTGTGCTCAGCAGTAAAAGCTGGGGAGGAAGAGGTCATACCCAAGTCATTGTTATGCATGATGGAGCCCAGCTTTCCTGGGGATGGCTGAGCACCTGCCTGCAGCGGGAAGCAGGGAATGAATTCCTGTTGATTGGCTTGCACGTGCAGGTCTTGCTTTACCTGTTAAACTGCCTTTATCATAACCCACGAGTTTTTGCACTTCCACCTTCTGATTCTCCCCATCCCACTGCATGGGGCCGATCTCCCCCAGGGCCTGACCCCCAACAGGAAGCAGAGGCAGGATGGAGTGATGAATCCAGCATCCCACCCCAGCTCACTAATCCTGCGTCACCTGGCTGACCTTCCCTGCCCCGGTCTCCGAGCAGCCCACCCCCACATGAAGACAAGTATTTGTGCCTGGCACCATTTATTTTTTTTTGGCGTAACCAAAGCTGACGATTCGTGTACAACACCCCAGGAGAGAGCAATGGATCAATTGTAAAAGTGTAAAAAATGGGCTTTTGTGATCTGTGGGCTCTACCAGCTCCTGAGCGAGAAATGGCACAGCTGACGTGTGTAATGTAACAGGAGAAAGAGGTCGCTGAAACGTGCCCCCCCTGCCAGCAGCAGCTGGTGCTATGCCAAGAGTAAGCCTAGAAATTCTCCATAAAAGAGCACATTGACTCGGATTCTACCAAGAAACTCAAGAAAAGCAACCCTACACCTTGCTAATCTCTGCATCTTGGTAAGCACTGGAGTTGGGGCTGGTCTGGGGAAGCTGTGATTTAAAAAGAAATGCTGTGTATTTGGGTGCTCTGGAAATGTAGCAACAGAGGTGAAAGATCCCGGAATGATGAGGATTTGGCTGTTGGTGGGGCACGTTGGGCCAACAGCATACTAGGTTTAGAAAGGTTGCACTGTGTGTGGAGAGGGAAAGGGGACCAGCAGGAGGTGCATGGAACGTGGCGTGGCTGTAAAAGACCAAAAGCAACAACTCAATCCCCCCCCTAATCCAGGCTGGGAGATGAGGGTACACTTTTTGTTGCCCAAATAAGGAGAGCATTGGCTTCATCCTGGTATAGGGAGCGGGGAGATGACCCCACCTCCAGACCTGCAGGACAAATTCTGCCCTCCCAGGGCAACCTGCAGCCATCAAACCCAGTTTGTGAAGTGCTGGTGTACAGCAGCCTCAGTGGAATCTAAAATTCCTGCATAATACGAATTGTAACAGTTGTTAATAACACCAGAGACAAAGCATAAAATAATGCCCCTTTTAGGGGCAAGAGTTCTCCCTCCCAAGGCCTGGATACAGCCAAGTCTGTTAAGCTCTTAAACTCCAGCTACAGTAATTGCATTTTTACCAAAAAGTTTGAAGTCTAAATGATTTAAGAGGAATTTTCCGTAGGTGAACGCCGTTCCTGTTTGGCCGTTGTCCCCAATTTGCTCTTGCCAAATGTATCTGGCAGGGAATTCCTGTGCTTACCCACCGAGCAAGAAGCAGAGAAAAGGGACAGCAGGCACTGACCGTGGCCCCTGGTAATGTGATGTTGTGCAGGGTGAGGAAGGTTCAATGCCCTCCACCAGCCTCCTGCCTGGATCCTGCCAGGATCCCGCCCCCAGTGCCTCCCTCCTGCAGCCAGGAGAGAAAGGGATCCCCACTAAGGAATCCCCGTTAAACCTTTCCTTCCCANACAGAGAAGGGAATACAAGGGAGGAGTTAGTGTAGGCTTATTTTATAATATCTTTCCTAGACCTTACTTCTGTGTTCTCAGTGATGCTTTTGCATAGTGGTGCACTGTTGTTTATAGGAGTGAGAGACAGGGTGGGTACATGTACATGTATTTTTAGAAACAATCATTGTGACAGGAATTTCTTGTCCAAAATTCTAGCTTTTCTGAGACAGACTTAAATACTAGAATGTTGTGGATGCTCCACACTTAGAACCAGTGGTCTTCTGGCACAGTAAGGACTCTATTGGTTTTGCCTCTCTCTGTACTGGTTTATGGCTGGGATAGAGTTCATTTTCTTCGGAGTGGCTGGTCTGGATCTGTGTTTGGATCAGCGATGGAAGCACAGGAATGTTGTAGCTGTTGCTGAGTCGTGCTTGCACAGCATCAAGGTCTTTCCTGCTCCTCACTCTTCCCCCATCAGTGAGGAGCTAGAGTGTGCAAGGAGCTGGGAGGGGACACAGCTGACCCCAACTGACCACAGAGGTCTCCCACACCGTAGGATGCTGTGCTCAGCAGTAAAAGCTGGGGAGGAAGAGGTCATACCCAAGTCATTGTTATGCATGATGGAGCCCAGCTTTCCTGGGGATGGCTGAGCACCTGCCTGCAGCGGGAAGCAGGGAATGAATTCCTGTTGATTGGCTTGCACGTGCAGGTCTTGCTTTACCTGTTAAACTGCCTTTATCATAACCCACGAGTTTTTGCACTTCCACCTTCTGATTCTCCCCATCCCACTGCATGGGGCCGATCTCCCCCAGGGCCTGACCCCCAACAGGAAGCAGAGGCAGGATGGAGTGATGAATCCAGCATCCCACCCCAGCTCACTAATCCTGCGTCACCTGGCTGACCTTCCCTGCCCCGGTCTCCGAGCAGCCCACCCCCACATGAAGACAAGTATTTGTGCCTGGCACCATTTATTTTTTTTTGGCGTAACCAAAGCTGACGATTCGTGTACAACACCCCAGGAGAGAGCAATGGATCAATTGTAAAAGTGTAAAAAATGGGCTTTTGTGATCTGTGGGCTCTACCAGCTCCTGAGCGAGAAATGGCACAGCTGACGTGTGTAATGTAACAGGAGAAAGAGGTCGCTGAAACGTGCCCCCCCTGCCAGCAGCAGCTGGTGCTATGCCAAGAGTAAGCCTAGAAATTCTCCATAAAAGAGCACATTGACTCGGATTCTACCAAGAAACTCAAGAAAAGCAACCCTACACCTTGCTAATCTCTGCATCTTGGTAAGCACTGGAGTTGGGGCTGGTCTGGGGAAGCTGTGATTTAAAAAGAAATGCTGTGTATTTGGGTGCTCTGGAAATGTAGCAACAGAGGTGAAAGATCCCGGAATGATGAGGATTTGGCTGTTGGTGGGGCACGTTGGGCCAACAGCATACTAGGTTTAGAAAGGTTGCACTGTGTGTGGAGAGGGAAAGGGGACCAGCAGGAGGTGCATGGAACGTGGCGTGGCTGTAAAAGACCAAAAGCAACAACTCAATCCCCCCCCTAATCCAGGCTGGGAGATGAGGGTACACTTTTTGTTGCCCAAATAAGGAGAGCATTGGCTTCATCCTGGTATAGGGAGCGGGGAGATGACCCCACCTCCAGACCTGCAGGACAAATTCTGCCCTCCCAGGGCAACCTGCAGCCATCAAACCCAGTTTGTGAAGTGCTGGTGTACAGCAGCCTCAGTGGAATCTAAAATTCCTGCATAATACGAATTGTAACAGTTGTTAATAACACCAGAGACAAAGCATAAAATAATGCCCCTTTTAGGGGCAAGAGTTCTCCCTCCCAAGGCCTGGATACAGCCAAGTCTGTTAAGCTCTTAAACTCCAGCTACAGTAATTGCATTTTTACCAAAAAGTTTGAAGTCTAAATGATTTAAGAGGAATTTTCCGTAGGTGAACGCCGTTCCTGTTTGGCCGTTGTCCCCAATTTGCTCTTGCCAAATGTATCTGGCAGGGAATTCCTGTGCTTACCCACCGAGCAAGAAGCAGAGAAAAGGGACAGCAGGCACTGACCGTGGCCCCTGGTAATGTGATGTTGTGCAGGGTGAGGAAGGTTCAATGCCCTCCACCAGCCTCCTGCCTGGATCCTGCCAGGATCCCGCCCCCAGTGCCTCCCTCCTGCAGCCAGGAGAGAAAGGGATCCCCACTAAGGAATCCCCGTTAAACCTTTCCTTCCCAGCAAAGCTGCTGCGAATGCCATGTCCTGAGGCACCTTTATACCTGTGTCCTGCCATACCAGTGCTTTTCATGGCTTATTAATTAACTCCCACCCACTGCTGAGAACACCTGGCCACTCCCTTTGTCCTCACCTATCCCAGCCATTTATAGCAGTGAAGGGATGCTAGAAATAGAGACGTGGCCACTAAGAGCCAGAGGAGACAAACAGGCACTGGAGTCGATTTGCAAAGGAGATACTTCCCAGCTCGCAGCAGCATGAAAAGCCCTGGGTGCACTCCAAGGTAAGGGCAGAGGGAGCTGAGTGCTTGGGGTGCCGAATTAAAACTTGCTTTGCAGGAAGGTCTGGTTCAAGTAATCCCTGGAAGTTGTTAATAACCTGTAGGGTTAGTTACAGTTTGCTCCAGGGAAGGGATTAATTTTGCCATTAATGTTTCTTGCCTGTGTTCCAGGTCTTTTAATTTAAAAGAACCTTGTTAGTTTGATGCAGATGTCTGTTATTTTGGGCTTAAGCCAAAGGAATAAGAAAGGGGTCCCAAGCCTTAAAGCATCCATAGCTGTACCTCTAAGAGAGGTAGTTTTCCATCTTTTCTTCCCAGAGGGGAGATAGCACAGGCTGGAAAGGCAAGTGGAACCTCTGGCACCAGCCCTGCCAAGTGCTCTGTGGGTTTTTTGGCTTCTTAGAGTTTTGTGTCTTAGCAGTCAGCTCCCAAGTGCTTCTCAAAGGTCTCCCAGGCTCATTTAGATAACTTCAGCACAACATTTGAGTTGCGGCTTTCTCTCTTGAGCTTTGCTTTGCCAGATCTTAGAGGTCTTTTCCAGCCTAAGCAATTCCATGATGCTGTTCAGGTCAGAGACTTGCAGTGTTGTGACAGAGGGGGGTGTGTGATACTAAGGGAACACAGCCTAAGGCTCTCACAGAGATGTGCCAGGGTGGTGGGTGCCAAACGGGGATGAAACCTCAGTGCAGGTTCGCAGACATAGAATCAGAATATTCTGAGCTGGAAGGGATCCACAGGGATCATCAAGTGCAACTCCTGGTCCTGCACGGGACAACCCCAAATATCACACCAAGTGTGTGAGAACGTTGTCCAAATGCTTCTTGGTATTCTCATAATTTCCATGACGTATATTTGAAGCATAGAGAGCCTGAAATGTAATTGTTGTTCTCAGCAGACTTTTAAGCAGTTGTCATGTCTCATTCTGGAATGAGTACTGGAAGCAAGGTCTGGTAGCAAATCCCACACTGGCCCTGTGCTGCTATCTGGGAGAGCAGTCACACTGTGTTCAAAACAGAATGTGTATGCTCCGGGTGAAGATCCTACACACTTTTGATCAGTAAAAACCCTGAAACATTTCAAGAGCTCATTTCTTT
>VXAD01010363.1:76781-139999 GCA_013399195.1 Dicrurus megarhynchus
GGTGAGGAAGGTTCAATGCCCTCCACCAGCCTCCTGCCTGGATCCTGCCAGGATCCCGCCCCCAGTGCCTCCCTCCTGCAGCCAGGAGAGAAAGGGATCCCCACTAAGGAATCCCCGTTAAACCTTTCCTTCCCAGCAAAGCTGCTGCGAATGCCATGTCCTGAGGCACCTTTATACCTGTGTCCTGCCATACCAGTGCTTTTCATGGCTTATTAATTAACTCCCACCCACTGCTGAGAACACCTGGCCACTCCCTTTGTCCTCACCTATCCCAGCCATTTATAGCAGTGAAGGGATGCTAGAAATAGAGACGTGGCCACTAAGAGCCAGAGGAGACAAACAGGCACTGGAGTCGATTTGCAAAGGAGATACTTCCCAGCTCGCAGCAGCATGAAAAGCCCTGGGTGCACTCCAAGGTAAGGGCAGAGGGAGCTGAGTGCTTGGGGTGCCGAATTAAAACTTGCTTTGCAGGAAGGTCTGGTTCAAGTAATCCCTGGAAGTTGTTAATAACCTGTAGGGTTAGTTACAGTTTGCTCCAGGGAAGGGATTAATTTTGCCATTAATGTTTCTTGCCTGTGTTCCAGGTCTTTTAATTTAAAAGAACCTTGTTAGTTTGATGCAGATGTCTGTTATTTTGGGCTTAAGCCAAAGGAATAAGAAAGGGGTCCCAAGCCTTAAAGCATCCATAGCTGTACCTCTAAGAGAGGTAGTTTTCCATCTTTTCTTCCCAGAGGGGAGATAGCACAGGCTGGAAAGGCAAGTGGAACCTCTGGCACCAGCCCTGCCAAGTGCTCTGTGGGTTTTTTGGCTTCTTAGAGTTTTGTGTCTTAGCAGTCAGCTCCCAAGTGCTTCTCAAAGGTCTCCCAGGCTCATTTAGATAACTCCAGCACAACATTTGAGTTGCGGCTTTCTCTCTTGAGCTTTGCTTTGCCAGATCTTAGAGGTCTTTTCCAGCCTAAGCAATTCCATGATGCTGTTCAGGTCAGAGACTTGCAGTGTTGTGACAGAGGGGGGTGTGTGATACTAAGGGAACACAGCCTAAGGCTCTCACAGAGATGTGCCAGGGTGGTGGGTGCCAAACGGGGATGAAACCTCAGTGCAGGTTCGCAGACATAGAATCAGAATATTCTGAGCTGGAAGGGATCCACAGGGATCATCAAGTGCAACTCCTGGTCCTGCACGGGACAACCCCAAATATCACACCAAGTGTGTGAGAACGTTGTCCAAATGCTTCTTGGTATTCTCATAATTTCCATGACGTATATTTGAAGCATAGAGAGCCTGAAATGTAATTGTTGTTCTCAGCAGACTTTTAAGCAGTTGTCATGTCTCATTCTGGAATGAGTACTGGAAGCAAGGTCTGGTAGCAAATCCCACACTGGCCCTGTGCTGCTATCTGGGAGAGCAGTCACACTGTGTTCAAAACAGAATGTGTATGCTCCGGGTGAAGATCCTACACACTTTTGATCAGTAAAAACCCTGAAACATTTCAAGAGCTCATTTGTTTCCAAGCACAAGATCTGCAGAAATGATGGAAGCTTGTTGTAAAAGGAGGGAAAGGTGCTCAGTTTGCTCTGTGAGAGGTTTGTTTATTCAGCCTCCTTATTCCCGCAGTGTGTGTGTGGATGTCACGCTGGAGCCAGTGACAGCTCTGCGAGTGCAACTGTGGGTGGCTGAGCCCAGGGGGCGATGGGGACAGGACCCCCTGCAGTGGTCAGGCACAGGACTCTATGAGTGCACTGACCTGCACCCTGTGTACTTGCAACCCTCCTCTCATTCCTCCCAGTCTCCATTTTCCCACACTCCTCCCTGGGGATCTTGATCCCTGCCCTTGGCTCTTCCCCTGGACACCTTCCTCACTCGCCTTTGCTGGGCTGAGGTGCAGCAGAGTTCCCTCCATGTCACCACTCTCTGCTTGCTCCCTGGGCTGGAAGGCAGATATCTTTCCATCCATCCATCCATCCATCCATCCATCCATCCATCCATCCATCCCTCCCAGGCACAGGAACAAAAGCAACATGCCATGATAATGCATTGTTTGTCATCCGTGGGACAAGAAGGCTGCCATTTCTGCATGGGGACTGGCACCTCCATGGACCATGTCTTGCAGAGATCACTCACTCTTGCTCCTTAAAACTGGCCATTCCAGGCAGTAACCATAGTTTTGGCATGGCCAATTCAAACCTTCATTGCTCCCTGTGTCTCCAGGGACAAAATCTGACTGTTGCTTGGTTTGTGGCACATTCAGACAAAATGGGTGTACTGGGAGCATTCAGTTAGGTGGGAGATGAGCTCAGTGTGCTGAATGTGTCTTGAGTATTTGGAGGCAGAATGGCACTGTGTCATCCTTTATTTGAGTAAACAACTATTAAAATATTGTGGGATGCCTTGAGGTGATAAGATGCAGAGGTCTACAGGGCCTGTCTTCTTGCAGCGGCAGGGATTGATAATTCTTCTAGAGCATACTGTGATCCACTTCTGCCTTCAGGATGGTTTTGGGTGTATGTGATTTGTTTGCCCCATAAAACATCACTCAGAGTTGCCATTTTGGGGACACTAAAGAAATAAATGGACTGTTACTGTGTCGCTCGCGAGCAGGGACCGGAGAACGAACGACAGGACGACTTCTTGTTATGATATGAAGCCGACACTTTATTCACTTACAGGTTCACTTATATACCGTAGCACGCTGGACTGGCATAAGGTCATTGGTTCACTGACCAGCCACCCCTCAAAGGGATTGGCCGAATCCCAACAACACTTACTTCAGATATTTTCTCTTTCTGTATCAATAACAATTCTATAGTTTACAAAACTCTCCCAGCTGTTCTGCCACAGTCCGTGAGAAAGCAATCCTTTCTCACAGACACTGGCAGAAAGCTGAGATATCTCCCTGCTGCATGCTTCCAGCATCCACATTACTGCATCCATTAAACTCGACAGAAAAGGTGCAGCAGGAGGATGTCAGCTTAGGAAGGGCCTCCAGGCAGGCAGGGTGACGTGCTTTGGAAAACCATCACACCAATGGCAGCTTCAGTTTAAATGAAAGACCAAGAAGATTGGCATGGGCTGCATGGGGCCTGCTCACTGCCCATGGGCTCCTCCTCTGCCTTTCTTCTCCCATCTCATCTCCAAGGACCAGGGATTGTCTCACTCCCATCCCCCTAAGAGGCCTGGGGCCAAAAAATTAGGAAATCCTGATGAAGTGTTGCCTGCAGGTCTGTCTTGAAACTCTTCATGCAGAAGCTGTGCTGCAAATTCCTGTCAGAGGTTGGTACCAGCTGTGGCTGAGGGTCTTCCCTGGCTTTGGGAAGGGCTCTTGGAGGAAGGCTTGAAGGCTTGCTTGCTCTCTTTGGAGAGTGGAAACCACAAGTGTGACTGTACCATACTGTAAATTGGGATTATATCTTCTCAGTGTAAAGCCTGAGCCAGATCTGCTGCATTTTGCGCATTCTGCAAACATGGAATTCACACAGACCTAAAAAAGCTTCTAGGATGAGAGAAATCAGATCAAACTTGGTGGTGAAAAATTCCTTTTTGGTGGGCATCAAACCTTCAAAAGATCCTCTCTGTGTCGCAGCTGGAGTGCACTGGTGATGACCATGGTACCATAGGATGGTTTGAGTTGGAAGAGACGTTAAAGACCCATTCCAACCCCCTGCCATGCGTAGAGACACCTTGATACATTGTGGTTGCTTAATTAGTGCTGGAAATGACTCCCGCCTCATTATTATCCAGCCCTCCCATTTGAAAGTGGAGTGTAATAAATCCATTACAGGTGCTGTTGGGTAATTTGATTTTCTGTCTTGAAAAATCGTACTTATATTGAAAAAGAACCTCAGTTTAGTGGGTTTTTTCTAATCCCCATCTTCTGGAGTGATGTGATTACAGGAGCTGCTCAGGTTTCTCACCAGGGAAGTCTTTATACCCCTACAAAAGGCTCGTTTTCTGGTGAATAATCTAGGCGTTTGAATAGTGAATAAGCTCTAAAGCCCCAGAAAACCAAAAGAAAAGCAAAACAAAAGGCAGCCAAGCAGAGCAGGAGGCTGTGGGAAGAGCTTAGGCTCTGCCTGAAGCACACTGTGTCTTGCCAAAGGCCGAAATTAGGAGAGTAATAGTGAAAGTGCAATTTCTCACTGTCTTGCCTCTAATGCCAGAGCTGCTGACACAGTTTGGGGGCCAAAGGTGGCTGCCACCACTGAGATGTAAAACTGTGCTCACAGTGATTAAAGTTCCCAAGGGCAAGATGCGAAATGTGGTGGTTTGGGGAAGGACTATCGGATAAAAATCCACTGAAACTCTTCTTTTTTTCCAGGCATGTCAGATGTCTCATCATTTTAAGCCTCTGCCTAGGACTTACCTGCCTCTCAGGATTCTTCCATATGAAGAATAAGAATTACAGGTAAGTGAGGCAGAAGCAAGGTTGCACAGCTTCGTGTGCATGGAGCAGCCAAGGACATGACCTCTGACACCTGATTTATCTATCGTGAGGCTTGGGCTAGTGCTCGAAGAGTGGTGGCCCAAAACTAGGTCCTAGCTTGTCCTAGTTTGGACATGGTCCATGTTTGGGGAAGGAATCGAATTAGCCAAAACACAGCCTCTTTGGGACAAAATCAGCTGTGTGAGAGAAGAAAAGGGGATTGAGCTGGAGTCTTTGGTAAGTGAGAATCTGGAGAAGGGAAAAACTGTCTGACATCTACACTGGAGGGTTGGGGCTGGTTTGGATGCAGCTTTGGACCAGCTGCAGGTGTGGTATCAGAGGAGTACCTGGCTTTGGCTTTGCCAGGTCTCAGAGATGGGGTGCGGCACCAGAGAGTCTCTTTGCCCCATCTGTCACCTTCCTGCAGCATCTCAAAGAGCCACGAGGAGCTGCTTATCCCTCCCATGCCATGCCATGCCAAGACAAACGTCATGTTCCTCAAGACCCACAAGACAGCCAGCAGCACTGTGCTCAACATCATGTTCAGGTTCGCAGAGAGGTACAACCTCACTGTCGCCCTCCCTGCTGGCCAGCTCTTCCACCTGGGATACCCGAGGACTTTCCTGGCCCACTTTGTGGAGGGTTTTGAAGCCATAGGCCAAAATTACAACATCATGTGCAACCACCTGCGGTTTAACCCCGTGGAGGTAAGAAAGAGCCATGACACCTGCGGAGAAACTTGGTTGGGACGGCAGGACTAACCTTTTCTCCCTCCCACAAATAGGTGAAAAAGGTGATGGCAGCCAACACCTTCTACTTCTCCATCCTGAGGAACCCCATTCCTCTGCTGGAGTCTTCCTACATCTACTACAAGAACAATGTGCCTGCTTTCAGGAGCTCCAAGAATGTGAACGAGTTCCTGGCATCACCCACAAAGTACTACCACCCAGCGGATTACAGGGAAAGCATCTACGCCAGGAATATCATGTGGTTTGACTTCGGCTATGATAACAACGCGGAGGATGACACGAAGTACACCCAGGCTGTCCTGGAGGAGATTGAGCAGAACTTCCACCTCATCTTGATAGCAGACTACTTTGATGAGTCCATGATCCTCTTGAAGAATGCTTTGTGCTGGGATCTGGATGATGTGATTTACTTCAAGCTCAATTCCAGAAGCCAGGACACTGTCCAGACATTGACTCCAGAAAGTGAGGAGCAGATAAAAGCATGGTGCTCACTGGACTGGAAGCTCTACCTGCATTTCAACCAGAGCTTCTGGAGGAGAATTGAGGAGACCATAGGGCTCGAGGTGCTGGAAAAGGAGGTGTATCACCTCCGGACCAGACAGAAGGAGCTCATGGACACCTGTCTCTCAGAGCAGGAGGCAGTGAGGAAGGATCACATCAGAAACAAAGGTCTCCTGCCTTTCCAGTCAGGG
This sequence comes from Dicrurus megarhynchus, assembly GCA_013399195.1. Lineage (NCBI taxonomy): Eukaryota > Metazoa > Chordata > Aves > Passeriformes > Dicruridae > Dicrurus > Dicrurus megarhynchus. Next base: position 82,643 of record VXAD01010363.1, read on the forward strand.
GCTGCAAATATCCTGGGTTACAACCTCAAACAAGACTTGGACAACAGGACTCTGAGAACCTGCCAGAAAATGGTCATGCCAGAGCTCCAGTACACATCCTACCTTTACACTGTCCAACACCCACACAAGAAGAGGAAGGAGCTGGGATTGCCATTGCTGTGGACCAGCCTCCAGGAGAAGATGCCGCTCCCAGTGCCCAACTAGGACATGGGGCAACTCACTGTGGCTTCCCACCACTTGGCATCAGCCCTTGTCTGACACATAACTGACCCACAGGACTCTTGTGTGTGAGGGGGAGGCAGTGGAGGCCTTGTTTGGGATCACCAAGTTGGTGGTTGGTCTCTTTTTGGGGACCTTGAGCCAAAGGATTTGCATTGGCCAGATCCTGGGTGATCCTGCCTGCCTGCTCCCAGCTGGAGAGAGCCAGGCTGGCTGCAGCTGGCCTAGACATTCCAGCCTCTTAATCACGAGCATGATCATTTGCCTTCATTTGATTTTGTTTGATATCCATCGTTACCTCCAGTCTGGTCACAGCTCACTGGAGCAAGTCCTGATTTGGAGGGTTTAGGGGAGGGAAATGAGGGGAGCGTGACAAGGGCACGCAGTGCTCGAAGGAGCAGGAGAGACAGTGGGTGTCCCATCCAGCAGCACCCACACTCAGTGAGGACTAACCACCACACGCTGCTGGGGCTGCCTTTGGCATGGGAGTCCCAAGCATCCTGCCCAAAGCCAGGCAGGCTGGCTGCCTTGCCCAATGCCATGTGACCTGTGCCTCTCACATGTGTCACCAGGTGAATGAGCCTCTGTCCCATGTGGGAGAGGTCAGTGCTCCCCTGGGAGGAGGTTTTGTGGCAAGGGTCCCTGGGCATGGATGTTCTTTTGGGTGCAGCATCCCCGAAGCCCGTTATCAGCAGATGCTTTTATGGGGCTCCCCTTGCTGTGTTGGCCAAACTCTCCAGCACGGATGAGGAGGGGATGGAGTGAGGCACAGCTTTGGGCACACCGGTGCCATCCAGGTCCCTGCTGCCACCCTCACCAGCATGAGCAGGAGGAGATGCTGGCTCAGCTTTAAAACATTGGGGTTTTGTCAGTTGGCACTGACAGGTGTGTTGGGAACACGTGACAAGCAGTGACACCAAATCCATTGGGCTTGGTGCTGCCATCCTCACAAACCTTCCTGGCACTACCACAGGGCCTTGGATGGCAAGATGGGGAGCATGGATCTGGGGTCACTTGGCTGGCAGTGTTGCCTTGGGGGTGAAGCAGCTCCAGCCAAGGAAGCAGGAGTGATGCTGTCAGGGGGAGAGGGGTGAGAACCAGAGCCAGGATTTCCCTCAGCTGTGTTTAGCAGCTGAGGCAGGGGTTAACCAGCCCAGGTGTCCAGCAGGATCAACACAGATTAACAGCACTTTCACAGTCCCCTGCTACAGGAACCCTCACTAAAATTAACCCAAGGCTTGAGAGGCTTTTGTAGCAGCCAGGCGGAGCTGCTGGAGCCACACGTGGTCACCCTGGGCCATCCCAGGGGCCCTTCCCGGGCAGTTCTGCAGCCTCTGCCTCAGTTTTCCCCTTGGAGCTTCTGATCCGTGACTTGCCGTGTGAATTTTGTCAAGCCCTTTTAGCTAAACTGATGACAGAGATGGAATATAGGTATAAAAACAGTTTCTTAGTAGCTGATCTATGTGCATGTGGGGGTCCTGGGAGGGCTGGGGATCCTGGGAAGTTTGGGGATTCTGTGGTGCTGGAGGTCCTGATAGGGCTAGGGATCCTGCAAGGGCTGGGGATCTGGGGAAGGTTGGGGTCCTGGGAGGGCTGGGGATCCTGGGAAGTTTGGGGATTCTGTGGTGCTGGAGGTCCTGATAGGGCTAGGGATCCTGCAAGGGCTGGGGATCTGGGGAAGGTTGGGGTCCTGGGAGGGCTGGGGATCCTGGGAAGTTTGGGGATTCTGTGGTGCTGGAGGTCCTGATAGGGCTAGGGATCCTGCAAGGGCTGGGGATCTGGGGAAGGTTGGGGTCCTGGGAAAGCTGAGGATCCTGGAAAGCCTAAGAGGGCTGGGGGTCCCTGGAAGGTTGGGGGTCCTGGGAGGGCTGGGAACCTCTGGGCTACAGTCCCCAGGCTGGGGAGCTCACAGCTGGAGCACCTGGACAGGGAGGTCTGGCCTCTCCCAACCTGCAGGAAGAGGGAAACTGAGGTGGGAGATGCAATCCCCACCCCATGGATCCCTTTGCTTCCCCTCCCGGGGGTCCGAGCAACGTGGCTCGGCAGCCGCGGGGCCCCCGGCTCTGCCCGGGCCCAGAACGGCGCCTTTGTGCCACGGGCGCCGCACCAGCGCCACTGCTGACTCAGGGATTTTTCCCGGGCACCGCCGTGGCAGCCCCGTGACCCATCGGAGGGGGGACCCTGCGAGGGGAGGGGGTGGCAGCGAAGCAGTGAGGCGACAGCTCTGCGGAAAGCCGGCGACAGCCGGCGTTACCCCGTGCTGGGGCCGAGGGACAAAGGGGACACTCCAGCTGAGCACGACCCGGTGAGTGCCTTCACTTTCTACGGGGGGTGTTGAATCAGCAAAAGCTCCTGATGAAAGCACAGGTGAGAGTGGCTTGTGGCTGCTCCAGCTGAGGCTGGAGCGGATGCCCATCTGCTTCCGTGGTGATAATCTCCAAGGAAATATAGGGACATGTAAACTGGGGACAGCTGACCGTGGTGTCACTCCTGTCTCTGAAAGGAAGGCATTTGGGGACAGCTCTCGCCCACTGCCATAGGGACAGCCCGGCTGGGGACCCCACTGTCCGTGCTGTTCACCTCAGGTTTCCCCCGCAGAGGAGGGGGAACAAGGGGCCAGCTGGGTCCATTGCACGGGAGGCACCAGAGGCAGAGGAACACTCCCTGACCCTCTCACGATGAGCGTGGGCTGCTGCGGGGGTCTCATCTGTGGGCTCTGCCCTCCCAGTGCCCGCTGGAAGAGCATGGAGCTGCAGGTCTCACCCTGCTCTTTGCTCACTGGCCTTGATTTTCCAGACAAGCATCTTAAATATCAAATTCATTTGATTTCATTTTATTTTGGGGTCCCCAGGTCAGCCTCCTTGCTGGTAATGCCCTGACCCACTTCTGAGCTGTGGCGACTTGCCAGCGCACATTCAGCCCCTCTCCATCCCAGCCCCGCCCCTCAGCCCCTGTTCCCGGGGGGTTACCCAGACCCAAGTTAAACCCCAAACCCTTCCAAGGACAACCCAGTGCCCCTGGCCATGCCCAGCAGCCAGTCCCCCCCATCTCCATCAGCCCACCACATCCTTCTGCTGCAGCTGCCATGGGCTCCCGGCACTTCCCCGCCCGGACCGTGCTCTTCGAGAAGGAATCCAACGGTGTCACCTACCGTGTGCCCGCCCTGCTCTACCTGCCCTGCGTGGCCAAGCTGCTGGCGTTTGCCGAGGAGCGGCTCAGCGCCGACGATGCCCACGCCAACCTGCTGGTGCTGCGCCGCGGCACCATCTACGGCAGCTACGTGGAGGTGGGACTGGGGTGCACCCAGCGTGGGGACATGCTGGGCTGGGGACAGATCGGGGGCTGTCCTCATTGCTTGTGTGTGGCACAGCCAGGCTCCTGCACGCAGCCACATGGGGAGGGGAGGCTGGCATGGGTGAAGTGAATCAGAGAGTCATGGATTAGTTTGGGTTGGAAGGGACCTCTAAGGCCATCTCATTCCATGCCCTGCCATGGGCAGGGACACCTTCCACTATCCCAGGTTGCTCTGAGCCCCATCCAACCTGGCCTGGAACACTTCCAGGGATGGGGCAGCCGCAGCTGCTCTGGGAAAAAAAGTGGGATGGTCCTTAACCCCCTCATCCTTCTCTGTCCTCTCCTCCTCCTCCTCCCTGGGCAGTGGGAAGACATGCGTGTGCTGGAGACGGCAACGCTGCAGCACCATCGGTCAATGAACCCCTGCCCAGTCTACGATGAGTTCACGGGCACCCTCTTCCTCTTCTTCATCACGGTGCTGGGCAGGACGCCCGAGGCCTACCAGATTGTCACTGGCCAAAATGTCACCCGCCTCTGCTGTGTCACCAGTGCTGACCAGGGCCTGAGCTGGAGCACAGCCACAGACCTGACGCAGCAGGTCATTGGCACGACCATCAAAGGTACCCATCCACGGGGGGTGAGGAGAGAGGAGAGCAGCCAGCAAGGAGGTGGCCCTGTGCTTTGGCCTCCTGGAGCCACCAGGGGCATCTCTGGGGGTGACCTTGGTGTAGGAATCCCACAAGCATCCGGAAGGGTGGAAGAGGACCTCAAGCAGAGGGGAGAAGGGGTGGAGGGAGTATCCATATCACTTACTGGGGGTGGGGAGAAGATGGAGATGCCCCATAGCCATGGGTTGGAGCATGTGTGAGGACAACCAGGCAGCACTGGGCTCTGCTGCCCTCCCACCCCACCACTTGGCTTGGCTTGACTGAGAGGAAGCCGTGGGGACCCTTCCACGCTGGGCATGGCAGGGCACCACGGTGGTCACTCTCTGCCCCATCCCACCTTCACCCCATCCCATCTCCGCTCCCCAGACTGGGCGACATTCGCGCTGGGCCCTGGGCACGGGATCCAGCTGCGTTCCGGCCGGCTGCTGGTGCCTGCCTACAGTTACCACATCGACTGCAAGGAGTGCTTTGGGCAGCTCTGCAAGACCACCCCGCACTCCTTCGCCTTCTACAGCGACGACCACGGCCGCGGCTGGCGCTTCGGGGAGTTCATCCCCAACCTGCAGACGGGCGAGTGCCAGCTGGTCTCAGTGGACGAGGAGGATGGATCCAATGTCCTCTACTGCAACGCCCGCAGCCCCTTGGGCTTCAGGGTCCAGGCGCTCAGCACGGATGATGGGGCCGTCTTCCACAGGGGGCAGCTGGTCCAGCGGCTGGTCGAGCCCCCCCATGGCTGTCACGGCAGTGTCATCGGCTTCCCTGCACCACTTGTGTATGTCCCCACCACCTCCCGGGACACTGTGATGCCCCTCTGGGGCTCAGATCGCTGGCCACTCCCTGGGGCACCCCGGGGATTTAGGCACCTGCCCACCCGTTGGGCAGGAGGTGCTGAACTGCTCACCAGCAATCACCATGAGCCAGATGGGCCCAATGAGGATTGTCCTACCCCAAGGCATCACGATGATGCCCACAGCGTCACCTTGGTCCAGGGGGACTCTGCAGCAACCCCCAGCCCCACTCCCTTCTTCCAAGCACCAACCTGGATCCTCTACTCCCACCCCACCAGCTCCATGTCACGGGTCAACATGGGCGTTCACCTGAGCACCTTCCCTAGGGATGCAGAGAGCTGGACAGAGCCCTGGGTCATCTACGAGGGCCCGAGCGCTTACTCGGACCTGGCTTACATGGAGCTGCCCTACAGGGACGCGCCGGTGGCCGGCGGCACGGCCATCGCCTTTGCCTGCCTCTACGAGAACGGGATGAGGTCACCCTACGAGCAGATCTCCTTCAGCATGTTCACGCTGCACGACGTGCTCCAGAACATCCCCCTGACGGCCGCTGCTCCCCGGCGGGGCCGCGGCGGGAAGAGGAGGAGAAGGAGCTGCCTCATCTCCTAGAGCCCCCCAGGTCAGCTCCCCCCATCCCCCCAGTGCTGGATCCTGGAGCATCAACCCACAGCCTGGGTCCTGCCACCATCCAGCATGGCCACATCACACAGAGGTGTGTAACTGTCCCCAAACTGCATTTTATCTCATTTTTGTTGCTATTTTTTAAATTCTGTATTGGTTGGGTGGGGAGGCTTTTGCCCACAGCACCACCCCAGGCTCCTCTCCAAGCAAGAGCCACCCCTGGAAACAGATACTGGAGGGCAACAGCAGCAGTGCAGGGGGGAGGCAGCCGGGGTACCCTGTGCCATCCCTGTGTGCCAGGTGCTGGCTCAGGGCGACACAATGCTCCAGCTGTGCCATACCTGGTACCACCACCCTGCTCCGAGGGCTTTCCTCCCCTTGTCATAAATAGTTATGCTGTATAAATACGTTATGTGATGTTACATTCCTTCTTTTTCATGAAAAGACTTTTTCTCAATGGCCTCTTTGAAGTCACTGTGAGGGTTTGGGCTGGGGTAGAGTTCCGTTCCTTCATTGTAGCTGGGATGGGGCTGGGTTTTATATTTGGGCTGATGATAAAGAAGTGTTTGTGTTGCATTATTTGTCTGTCTGGGCTTTTAGTTCTCTCTCTTTGTTATTTTCCTTTTCATTACTATTTATGATTATTATTTCGGTTAATAAACTGTTCTTATGTCAACCCAGGAGATGTCTCACTTTTACCCCTCCAATTCTCTCCCCCTCCCACAGGATGGGAGTGAGTGGCTGAGTGGTGCTCAGGTGCCAGCTGGGGTTCAGCCGCCCCAAAGGCCCAGTAACTGTTTAATCTGGTCTGGGATTTGGTTTTTTAATGTGCCATGGCCATCACTGCTCTCCTCTGACCACTGTCAGTCTGGGGGCAAATCCTCTCCCAGCACGGGCAGGCTCAGGCCCACACTGGGTCCTGTTATGGGGACAGGGTTGAGCACAGGAGTGGGGTCCTGCTCCTGGGAATGAGCAGCAGCTGCTCCTGACACTTGTGTGTGGGTGAACTTTGGGGGGCTACACCTCAATTCCAGCTCTGCCTCCTCCAGCTCAGCTCCTCGGGTCTCCCTCAGCTCTCCTGCCCTGTGCAGGTGACAAACACCAGCTCAACTGCCCTAAATGTGAGATGATTAACAACAGTGTCCAGCTCTTCAGTCTGTGACAGGACCATGCCTCATTTTGCACCAGGGTGAGTGGAAACTGACAAGTGACAGACAACACAGAGAAGAAAAATTTTCAGTTCCCTTGAAGTTGCAAAATAGAACTTAAAGACTAACTAGCAAATTAGATAAAAGGGTGTAAAAGCAGACACACAGGATGCTAAAGGTAGCTGGAACCAGTGGAGAAACAGGTAATGAGGAACATAGTGACTTTTGTGTAAAGTTATGTAACGAGAAACAACAGCTCGTGCCTTGAGAGAAGTCCGGGGCAAGGTCACAATACTGGGGCACTCAGTGAGTACAACCACCAGGACACCCCTTTAAACAACCCTCTAGGACCAAAAAAGGATTTCCAGGAAGGGTGGAGGCGTGAATTGTAGGAAAGTGATGTTTATGTATTCTCTAGGACATCCCTTTTAATGAGTATGTCTGATCGAGATGGAATAAACACCCTGTGGTGAAGTTTTGCGACAAACATTCAGTTAGAAGGGATATCCTGCATGTGTCCAGCTCTGTGACAAACAATGCCTGCTTTCTAATGCTTCGAATTGTTTTACCAAGTTGGTTCTCTGCCTCATTTCAGTATCACAAGGAGTGGCCGAGGCAGCTGCTGGGCTCATGCTGGGATGCTGGAAGCCAGGTCCTCACCTCCATCCCTTACCATCCTTACCCTTGGCCAGTTTCCAACCCAAAATGGCCACCAGCCCCCAGGGAAGGAATATGGCCTGGGCCAGGGGATCTGCACAGGAGCAGCCCTTGGCACATCGGCCCCACGCGCTGCTTCAACACCCGGGGTGTCGGTCCCCACAGGGGCTCTGCACCGGGCTGGGTCACAGCTCCTGCTGTGCCCCCTCCATGGCATGTGCCTGCAGCCAAGTGACACCCGGGGCGACCCCTCCTCCGAACAGCAGCCTCCTGGCACCGCCACCAGGCCCTACTTGCCCTCGCAGAAGCCACAGAGGCAGCCGAGGCAGCCGTTGAGGATCTGGAGCAAGGCCAGCACCATCTCGGCCACGCTGATGAGCAGCAGGAGGGAGAACAGGACGACATGCCAGCTCACAATGCCCTCGGGCTCCAGGCAGATGCTCCAGGTTCTCCGATTGTACAGGTAGTTCTCAGCCCTGTGTGACAAGAAGGGGAGAAGGTGCAGGATGCTGCCCTGCAGCAGCTCCAGAATCCCATTGCTTTCTACCATGCAGAATCCCCCAGACACCCCATCCTTCATCCCGAGGATGAGCAGGGTTAGGGGGGGTTATGGAGATGGAAAGCACCATGTAGGAAGTCCTTGGCAGGTGAGGACTCCTTGAGCTACCAGGGTCTTGCATCAGTCACCACCAGCAAGCGCCCACCCACCACCTTAATTAATCCACTTAATTAGCAATAAACTGATGAGGCAGCACAGGTGATTCAGCCCCTCACCTGGCATCAGGCCCCTGGTCGATGGCATCCAGGAAGGGGTAACCCCAGAGGGCTCCGTGCCTGAGGCCGAGCTCGGTGGTGTTGTAGAAGCAGAGGGGGCCGTTGGTCAGTCCCACCCCGGAGAGGACGAAGCAGGTGGCAGCGCCCAGGAGCGCCAGCTTGGAGAGCACCACGGAGATGAACGCCTGCAGGGAGCACCCACGGCGGCACAGAAAGTCAGGGGGGCTCCAAAAGGCAGCTGCAGGTTGTCAGCAGAGTTTGGGAGGGGGGAAAACTCCCCTCCCCAGCTGAGGCCGAGGATGGAGCCATCACTGGGCTGGGAAGAAGGGGGCAGGGAGAGGCAGTGACCTGCAGAGCCCATTCCAGCATTCACATGGAGCCCTGTCCTCTGGGGAGGTGGAACCCTGCCATGGCCCATCGGAGAGCAGCACCCTGCCAGGACCTGCTGTGGGAGAGGGGCCACCCACCACATCCCATGAGAAAGGGGTCTGCAACCAACACAGGAGAGGGGGGACCTGTCACAATCCACCACGGGGCCACGGGAGAGGAGGATCCCTGCCACGCCCCACCGCAGGGCCATGGCAGAGGTGGGACACGGCCACATCCCTGCTTTGGTTCGGGGGCCCGGCGCTGCCTTACGTTGTGGCGGGTGCCGCAGCCGGAGCCCTGCCAGCCCAGCGCCGTGACGTGGGTCCCTGCCAGCAGCACCTGCAGGGACGAAAGCACAGCTGGGGGACAAAGGAGAGCCACCTGCCCTGCTCCATCCCTCTGTCCCTGCTGCAGACCCGCGAGGAAGGACGGGTGCATCCCGCAGTACTCACGGCGAGGCCGCCGCCCCAGACGCCCGGCACGGCCTTGGCGTGGCTGCTGATGTGCCCCTCCAGCAGGTACTTGGATGCTCCACTAGGGAAGAGCAGCAGGATGCTGGCTGCCATGGAGAGCGTGCCCAGCACCAGCAGGCAGGGACCCACGATCCGGCTGCACTTCCCCACGCACATGGCTGTCCTGCACGGGAACGGGGAGGAAGAGGAGGAGAGGGAAGGGCTGCATTTGGCCCCGCAGTGCCCCAAGGCTTCCCCACGCCGTGTCCATCTCACAGCTGTGGGTGGATGGGAGTTGCTGGGTTGTGCTTTTGGCTCTCAGCCCACCCCGCTGGCCCTGCCCCTACCTGAGGGCAATTTCCAATGGAAACTCTAATACTACTTTGCCAAATGGGCAGTGGAGTTCCCACACCAAACCCCAAGACCTGTGCGACCGCAGGGTTGGGTCTTCCAAAATGTGTCCCAGCTCATGGCAGTGGTAGATGGTCTTTAAGGTCCCTTCCAACCCAAACGAAGCTGAGGTTCTATGAAAATGTTTCTGCAGGGAGCCAACCAGCCACCACGGCTCAGTTTGGCTTTCAGTGTTTACAACGAGCAGGAGGCAGCCAGGAACGAGGCAAAATCCTTGTACAAAGGCTCATGAAAGCACATCAATCTCCAATCAAATCCGACAGCAATTCCATCCCTGTCACACACTAGTCCTACCATAGCTCTGAGTATGCTGAAACTAATTAATTTTAATTAAGAAAACATTATTACCTCCCCTCCAGCATCTTATTAAGTTATGAGTTTATCTAGAAAGCACCTGCCCATCCCCAGGTGATACCTTGTCCAAAATTGCCTCTCTTCTGTACCTACAAGACCCTCATCTTGTACAGGATGTCCACTGGTCACTCTGGGACTGCTGAGAGCAGCACGGTTTGCTGTTGTCCTGGCTCCCAGGTGTTTTCTACCCTGCGTTCTTTTTGCTCAAAGTTGGGCTTAACGCATTTTCCCCTTTCCTGGTAGATCTCAACCCATTTTGCACAAGCTCCCCCAGGTCGAGCTGTTTCCTGCTCTGGCTTTGCAAAGCAGAAGCAGCCGTGGCACAGGGCCCCACATGGCTGTTCCCATGGGAAGCGCTGCCTCAGCCCCTGGTGCAGGGCCTCGGAGGCCGGGCAGCGCATCCAGCCCTGGCACGGCCCGGGGGGCTGGGGGCACAGCGGGGTCCGGCTGGGACCAGCCACGCCAGTCCCAGCCGGACACTGGGGAGGGCTGAGCACGGAGGAACAGGGCTGTGAGACCTGCGTGGAGAGGACACGAGCCAAGACACCTGAGGTGGGCCATCAGCTCCACCCATCCTGGAATTCCGCCTCTCTTGATTTCCATCCTCCCTGCCTTGGTTATAGGGAATTTAGGGCCTCTTGCTCCCAGTGAGGCCCTGCCTGCAGTCCAGGGATTGTGTGCGGTTCTTTCCCCCCACAGCCCTGAATGCCCAGTGCTGAGTCCCACCTCCCCACCACCTTCTGGAACAGCTCCTGCTCCTCCGAGCTCACAGCCTGGGCTCTCCCCAGCCAGAGCCTTCCTGCACATCTCCCCTCAACCCTCCACTGCTGCCCTCTCCCTGGGGATGGCAGGAGGATTCTTTCCCCCAGGAAGCCCCCGGGGCATGCTGTCCCCTCAAAACATTCCTCTAAGCAAGCAACTGCTCAGCCAGTCCAGACAAACCCCTGTGCAGGGGAGGCAAAGCCAAAGTGCAGCTGGTCCTGTCTCCATCGGGACCCTTGAAAGCAGGACTCCCTTCCACCAGCACATCTCCACGACCAGAAGCACAGAGATTCCAGCAAGGCCCAGGGAACTTGTCCTCCCCACTTCCCAGCTTACCTGGAGCGATGCCAGGCAGAGCCAGCAGCGTCCACCCTCAGATGAGCCCAGTCCTGGAGGCATCACCCATGGGTCACTATTTATGACACCGCAGCATGTGCTCCCCTCCCCTCCTCCCCCCAGGGGCCGCCCACCAGATCATGATCCTCCAGCTGCCCCGTCCCAAGGAAGGATGACTGCCTGGATGAGCCAGCCTCTGCCAACGCTGTGGCTGTGCTTCTGCCTTGTTCTTCCCCATTTCAGAATTTACACTGGCAGAGTGCACCAAAAAAGGCACAACCTCACATTTTAAGGCTTCTACCACATCTGCACTGAATGCTTCAACCAGTGCCTGAGTAGTGAGCACCATTGCTCCTGGAACAAAATGGGGTGAATATGTTGGGATCATACTTCCCTCTCTCACTAATGCTTCAATTAAAGCTTCAGAATAAACATTCCCAGGTGTCAGCTGCTTCCTACCTCCCACCCTTTGCTTCCTCACAGGTGTCTTGGCTTTTCCTCAGGTGTCAAGTGCCTTCCCACCACGTGCATATCTCATGCCTTGGTAATAAGATTGAGAGAGAAAGGTTATTTCTGGATATCTTAATTATTATCGGTCATCAGACATCAGCATTTCCTATCTGCCATGGCTGGCAGTTAACATGCAATGAGGAAACTCCTGTTCCCACAGAGAAGGTCGGGAACGGGCTCAGGAGAACATGAACGACCTCTGTGTCCAAGAACAGGAGTCAGAGAAGCTGTAGCACCGAAAAATGGCAAAAATGGGGCAGTTTTGTTGGCAGAGGAGTTGCAGGTGGCACAAGCAAAGAGAAGAACGGCTCGTGGGCTGTGCAGGCAGAAGGAAGAACCTTCTCAAAGAAGAGTTTTGAGAAGGTTCCCATTCCTCCTGCATTCATCATGAGGACCTGAGGCTTGGGATGGGGTTCCCCATGTGCCACGGCCATGAAGCCGCGCTCTGACAGGGGAAGTACGGGCAGCATTTGGGGCGCTGCCTTTGGTGCCCTCCCCAGCCTGCTCTCCCCAGGGTGACCCACACAAGCAGCATGTGCTGACATTGGCTTTCCCCGCTTTGGAATCTATGAGTATAGGACTGTCAAGGGGATAAATCCTGCTCTGGAAAGAAACAGAAGAGAATTGGAGCCCTCCAAGAGGCACATGGGAAAAGATGAACGGGTGAGGCCAAGTTACAGCAGGCAATTCCATTCCTCTGGCAAAAATAAACCGAGGAGCAGATTATCTGACAGTTCTTCTGAAAGGAAAATCAGAGTTGGCACCAGGAGAGGAATTCCTGTTTTAGTCACAGAATCTCAGACTAGTCTGAGTGGGAAGGGATCCAGCAGGATCATCGAGCCCGGCTCTGAAGTGAGTGGTCCATGCAGGGATTGAACCTGCAGCCTTGGCATCATCAGCACTGTGCTCAAGCACCTGAGTTAATCTCGGGGCATTTTATCCATAAATAAGACAAATTACTCTCTAAAATGGGGACAAAGACAACGCATGCAGGATAAGCGGAGTCCAAGTTCTCCTTCCTCTCTTTTTTTGTTTAGAAAGAGGGAAACCCATTCTCCACTCTGCTGGAAGAAAATGTTTTGCAACCTCATCCTGTGCCTTTCCTACGTCACAGCAATCTGAGGTTCCCACCACGCACATGACCTGCTCCCTCACCTCCCACAGAAAACCCCACGCCAGGAAGTGTGAAGCATCAGGGTGACAGTCTCCTTCCAGGATTTCTGATCTTTTCCTTATAAGAGTAATCCTAACAGAAGGCTAACTTTGGCCCTGCACACGAGGAGCTGTGTGCCTGCCTTTCTCACAGCAGAGTTCATCTGTGAAAGTCTCAGCACAGCTGCCAAGTCCCCCAGCCCTGCTGCTGCCCATGTAACTCAATTCCAGCCTGGCAAGGTCCTCCTGCTGATTCCTCACAGCTGAAGAGATGCCTGCACTTCCTGCTCCCCTGCCCTTTGCTTCCCCAGACTCCTTTGGGGCTGGAGAAACTGCACAGCAGGCTGGGTTTTGAGAGTGGTTTGGCTTCAAGGAGAAGCAGAGTTGAGTTTGAATTGGAGAGAAGGAACCGTTCTGTGCCAAACCAGCCTCCACCTCGGGCCTGGCTGGAAGGTGTTCAGCACGACTCTGGTCTCTCCCACTCCTCTCCGTAGCATCTGCAAATCTATTTCTGCCACTACTCAGCCAAGACTTCTCCAGAATCCCCTTAGACAAGCCCTGCAGGGCGTTTGTGGCTAGAACCGACTGAGGAAGCACCAATACAGTGCTGGACAATTCGCTTCGGGGCTTACAAACCTCACCCAAATTTACAGTTCAGATAAACCAACCCTGGGAAAAGTTGGAATTTTACAGAAAGTAAAAAGAAGTAAATGAAACCCAAGAGGTATTTTGAGTTGGAGGTATCCCTGTAGTTCCTTGACCTGTGGATTGACAAAAAAAGATTCCCGACTCAGCAGGAACTGGAAATATTTTCCTAGGCTGCGTGAAGAGCTCAGGGCTTTCCAGCTTCAAGGCAGGGGCTAAGTTCTACTGTTTCAGTGGACACCTACCTACAGTCAGGAACATGAGGATGATCCAAAACTGATTTCTTAATTTCTGTTTCTCCACTGCACCTGCCAAGTCCTCGTCCAGGAGGGGCTCTGCTCCTCAGCATTTCACACGAGGCCACGACAGGAACGTCCCAAGGAGCCCAAAGACAACTGCAGAAGTCAAGAGGCTCTGCCTTGACAACACCTGTACCAGGAGGACACTGACAGTTCAGAATAGAAAGCCCCATTTTCTCTGCTCTTTCATTGGGAAGGATGGAAAATCCTAGCTCTGCCTCTATTTATTAGTTTTTATACGGGTATTTTTCCTGTCAAGGTCCTGTAAGTTTGTCTCACTTCACGATTTTGTATCCTCCAGAACAGCCTGAAGCTTTCTTGGGCAGTGCTGCCATCAACAGTTCCTTATCCTTCTACCCCAGTATCCTTAAGGAAAAACTCAGGAGCTCCCCATGGAACACAGGGACAGACTTTCATTGGAAGTAAACCAACAAATAAACCCCAACCCCAAAAAACCAAGAGCTGAAGGAAGCTACTGAAAACAGTTTGTTTTATTTCCAGGATCAAATATTACAATAGGACATTTACATATATTTATAAAAAATGCAGCAGTTGTGTATATAGATCAGAGGTTTCCTTGAGTTTGGTCCCCCCCAGCACAGTGAGCTGAAAACTTTCAAATTAATCCTCTCCCTCCTCCCACGTGAAGTTGCCATCACTGAAGAAAGTGACCATTGTGAAAAGCTGTCCCTTAGAAACTGGATGTTCCCCAGTTCCAGGAAACAGCCTCTTTTTTAAAAACTCATCTGTCCTAGAGTCTGATGTCTCTGAGTTGAGTTTCACCCAGGTGTTCTTCATATAAATCTGGTCTATAAAATAGCACCTCATCCCCTGCTCCACACAGCTCCAGTTCCACGCCTTCAGTGCGGGCACCATTTCACAAGCAGTTACAAAGTGACTTTTTTCTGCACTGCAGACACTCCCAGCCACCAGAGACAGCGTCCAAATCCCGAATTTCTGCCCTCACTCCCAAGGTGCCCAGGGAATGCAGTGGATAACCCGAGGCAGGCTGAGGCACTGCTGTCAGGTGCAGCAGTCTCCCACTAAAGCCCCGTGTGTGTAAATACATATGGCTCTGTTTGCTGGGAGTGCACAGACACCAAGCATCTCACAGACAAGAGGAGACAGGAACAGAAGTCATCCCAGAAAGGGCATCCATTAACCTCACCAGCTCCAAATCCAAACAGGCCTGTGGGTACTTCTGACAGCGCAGCCAGCACAGGGCTCAGCGTCAGTTTGTTTTGTCTTTGAGACCGGAGTTGTTCCATTCACAGAAAATCACTTGTGAAAATAAATAAATAGAAAGGGTGAGGGAGAGCAGAGGCTGGATTTGAGTCTATGGGAACAGCCAGACAAGGCACAGCCAGTCCTTACAGGACAGTAAGCACTTCACTCACCTAAAGCACATCTCTGCCACCCCTTCCTTCTCCTCTTGGAACACCAGAATACCCATTTTATCAACTTCACTAAACAGGGATTAAACCAGAAGAAAGCACTGGCACTTAATACAAACTAAAAAGGAATAAAAATGAAGTGATAAGGCCCTGAAATGACACAGATCTTCCCCCTCACACAGACATTCCTACATAGGTCCCTATGCTCATGGTTCATTTTTAAGTGGTTTACTGAAAAACCACATTTCAAGCATCTCTGCAGCATTTGCTACCTGACCAACAGCCCAAATGCTGCCCTATCCTCCCCAAAAGAAAAGTGGTTGTAATGTAGCCCTTGTTGCTCGAGTCCCAGTGGAGCAGCTCGGTGCTCCGACAGGAACAGGAATTTGAAACTCAGCAGAGAGGCTGAGTTACTGAAACCTGCCCCAAACCCAGTTTCTGCAAAGGTACAAACCACAGCACCAGTCCCAGGGCAAGCTGAGTGTACAAATCAGCTCTGAAGGACGTGGACCCTGTGAAACACAAGCTGGACAAAGGAGAGGTGTCATTTCCCCCTAACAGCGAGGAGAAGGTCAGGGATCTCAGGGGAGAGCTGACGGAAAATTCCTGTTCAGATCTACTTAGGAATAATGGTACCTTTGGATGCCTTTTACAGACAACTGTATTTGACAAGGCTACCTGCACATAGTGGACATCCCTCCAGGACTGGTGGTGTCAACTGAGCTGATTTACCAGGAAAAGCAACGCCCTGCAGTCCATGAATGTCAGAAATCGTAGAAATAAGACCTTAGCTCAAAGCCTAAAGAAAGTAACACAAGTATGGCCAGAAACGTTTGGCCTAGCCTTTACCTGCCCTTTTTAGGTCCGTGGGGAATGCTATGAGGTTGAAGCTGGTCAATCAGCTTGACTTAAAAGCATGTAGCATCAGAAAGATCCAAAATCCTTCTGCGGGCCTCTGAAATGGGAAGTAAATGTGTCAGCAGCACCTGGCAGGGAAAGCCAGGGCTTGTTCCACCTGCTGTTCCGGAATCCTGGTTGTGACTGGGACTGCTGGACCCTACAGCCCAAAATGAAGCTGTGTTGGATGAAGAGCACAGGCAAAGGGAACATCTCCACCAGCAGCAAGGAGCTCCAGCTCCAAACATGACAGCCCTGAGCAGTTCTCCATGCAGAAAAACCTCCACTGCCTACATGCACTGCTGCTCCTCCGACCCCACCAGTCCTTGCAACACCACATGCAAATCCTGACCAAGTGACACCCGCAGGAAGCCACAAACCACAGCCTTTGAAGGATTTGTTTCCTTTGTCCTTCATAGCTCAACACTGTATTTCCCAATCCAGTTTAACACATTTTTTCCAGCAAAGGCAATTTGAGCTTCAGATTTCACATCTAGAAGTGACTGTTTAAAGGCTCTTCAAACAGTGCCCAACCGGTCATCACCTTCACTGCTATGAGCTGTCCCAGGCAGGACTCGATTCATGCTTTCCATGTTCCTCAGGCCAGCAAAACACATTCCCTCCAAAGGGATGAAGAGCTGAAGAGGTTCTGTCCTGGTTGGTGCAGTTTCTCATCAGCTTTCAGCCCCCACGGCACAGCTGATGTGGGTCACAGCACTGGGTTTGTTTGGGTTGGGAAGGAGAAAGAGAGGAATGAACAAAGAGAAGAGCCACATGCAGGGATACATATTCCTTAAAAATTCTTTTCTCTGTCTCTTGCTCTCAAAGCAAAGCAAAAGTGATAGAAAAAACCACACTGCGACATAGAAACAAAAAAAGCCCCAACCCAGGATCACAGTTTCCTGGAACAGAACAAACTACTAGAAACAACAAGAAAATGCTGTTTTCAGTGTCAGTGTTCAACTTCCCATTCTTCTTTTCCGTTTGAGCAAATCCTGGTCTCATCACTGAGCTCAGCCCGGCCCCACATACAGGAGCAGGCCCGGGAGGGGCAGGGGAGGGAAGCTGCCAATAAACCACACCTGGGACTTGTTATTACAACCAGACACCGGGAGCTGCTTCGGGAAGCTTTAGGTCTACGTGGAAATGCGAGTCAGGAATCTGGACATCCAGGAACTAAAGGATCCTTCAGTCTAGAGGTGCCACTGCTGCTTCACAGGCCAAACACAAGGCTCCCCCACCTCCCTGTGCTGGGAGCAGCCTCCACACCAGGGTGTCTTTACAAACCAAAGACGACATCTGGTGTCACATCAACCACTGATCAGGAAACTGAGAAGAGATTCTGCTTTCCTTACACTACATCCTGCAGCAGAAAGGGAAATCAATTTATACAATTGCATGATTACATGTCAAACCTCAATTAGGAGCAGGAGACAGCTGTGAGCTGAAGTTTCCATGGGGAATGCAAGACATTTTCCGTGATTTCTTGCATTTAAAGGCTCCAAAGTACAGATGAAATCAAAGGCAAAATATCTTGAAAAACTGGAATATGTAAATTTCTGACTACTGAAATCTTTAACAAGGACAGAGTGGCAGAAAAAGTCAGCAGTTATGCCACGTGCCTTTCTCCTGAGTGACTGAAGAGCACGTTAAACAGAGTTTTTAGCTGTAAATACACAAATCCACCGCACCGTGCTGAGGGCTGTGCTACTTAACTCCTGTCCCACTGGAACAGCTGCTGAAACACCATCTGACCAACAGCTCCATGGCTAGAGAACACCCTGGAGGAAAACCTGGGCACTGACTTCTGGTGCCAGCTTCCAGAGCTGAAAGGAAAGCCTGCACCAAGGAGCAGCTTTCCATGCAGCCCTCCAAATTTAGAGGTCAGTGACAGTAGATGAACATGGAAATAGAATAAAAACCATCCCAGGGAGTTCAAGCCCCCAGGCTGGGAAGTGTTTTATGAAGCATTAACTGATGCTCAATGCAGTCAGTGCTGTGAAGCCCCTGCAAAGCCACTCACTCCTGGAAAAACCAGCCCTGCAAAGCCACTCACTCCTGGAAAAACCGGCCACTGTGCCAAGGAAAAAAAAGCCAACTGACTGTCAAGTCTCTGTGGCAGGTGTTTTCAGAGAACCCAAAGCCTTTACAGTACCCTTGTCATTTGCAAAATCCTGAGAGCGGGTAAGGAGACACTTTGAGGATGCTGGGAAGAGAACATGGAAAACCCACCCACTCCCATGAAGGAGCTGGTTCTGCTCCAGCACTGGACTCACAGCTTTGCCTCTGGGCCAAGCAGTCAATCCCAGATGGAGCACAGTTGTCTTTCTGGGGGGGGTGGTTGGTTTTTTTACTATGTCCACTGGCAGTTTAAAGCAGGAGGAAAACATGCAGGCAATCTAGAAGCCTTTGAATGAGGTGGGGCAGAGTACTTTACTACGGCTCAACCCAACTCCTTTCCAAAACCAGTGCTGGGTAAGAGAAGGCTGGAAGGTTAATGGAGACCTTTTGTGTAGGGAATCCAAACAAAGGAAAGACTGTCCTGAAGGTTATGCTCTCTCCTTACAGAGAGATGCCTCAGTGCCTTATCACACGTTCTTTTCAAAAATAAATTAAACAAAACAGATTTAAGAATAGCAGCGAGAAGGGTTTGTGTATTATGGCCACTCCAAGCTCCAGCGTGCTGGATACACAGATCACTGTTTTACTTTATTCCAGGAAAGCAGAGGAAAGATGTTCTTCCCAATGCTCTCTGCAGCTGTGGAAGAAAATAAAACTCTGAGCACTCTCATTTGGTCACTAGAGCGGGAGAAGGGAGGGAGAGAGAGAGAGGAGGGAGAAGGAAGGGCCAGTCAGCTGCCTGATTCCAGCACTGCAATCCCATGACCCTTAACTGCATATTTAACGACTCTTGTCCCCAGCAAAGAGGAGAGGGAGGAAGGCTGGGAGAACTCAGGCCACAGTGCTAATTCCTTTCCTGCACAAAGACAGTCTCTTGAGGACACAGGCCTGCCTCCTGTAACGTGATCTCATAGTCCAGGTGGGAGAGTTTCCTCCGAGGGAAGTTGGTGAGCAGCTCAAAGCGTTCGTTGGGGTATCCTTTTGACTGGACGTGTTTCACAAGAGCCTGCAGAGGAAGGAAGGCAAACAAGTGGCACAGAATTCAGAATGTAAAAAAAAAAAAAATCCCGTTTTCCTTTAAAAAGGAAGTTTGCAATCACGGACAAAGAAAATTTTAAAATTTGGAAATTTTGCGTAGAGTACAGACCCTCTTTTACTTTAACATCTAATTTGGCCCACACATGGTATGGCTAATCACAAAAACTAATTACCAGTGATCCCTTACCTAACTGATGCCTTACACACAAGGTAAACTACACATAAGACTATACATACTAGTGCATTAATGCAAGACAGCTGAATTCCACACCACACATTCATGTCACAGTGAAATAGAATCTGAAAAAAATGCCTTAAATACCCCAAAATAGAAGCCCCCTCATTTGTTTACCAGATATTGCCCCTACCCGAAAGCTAAAGGCCACCAAAGAAGCACTTTTGTGAGGTAGCATTGACCAAAATAAATGCAGTACTTTTACTCTTTTTTTCTTTTCCTTTCTTCAAGAAGCAGGAGAGTTTGGGGTTGTTTGATTTTGGTTTTGTAAAGATCTTTTCAATTCAGTGGCTTCTCTGCCTACAGAAGCAACAGGGGCAGGATACAGAGCATTGGGATGAGGGATACCAGCCTCACACCCCAAGAAACAGCCATGTCAGGAAGAGCCCATGTCTGTGCTGTGGCAAGAGAGATTTCCTAAGTTCACCAGGAAACACAGCAGATGGGAACCTGAATCACAAACAGAGAGGGGCAGAGAAGTGGGGGATTGACAGAAGAAAAGAGGACACAGCAACAGAGCAAGATGTGGGCAGAAGGAGAAGTTGTAGCTTTTGTAAGAGAGGAAGAAAAGATAATTTGTGTATAATAAAATAAAGTGTGAAAAAATCAAGGGGTCCTATCAATACTGTTCACATTGTTTTGGTGGGCAACTTATGCCAGTAACTCACAGCAACAAAGATGATAAAAATTCCTTTACAAACCACTGAATTTAAATATTCGGTCAAGTTTCCTGCCCGCATCCCTCCCTGTCCCTTCACAGGCCAGTCTTTCCTGCACACCTGAAACACTTGGCAAACCAAAGATATTCAGGATGGGGAAGAAGGGCTGAGCTGCTGAACAGAGTAAAGTCAACTTAATTTGCACACAATGAGCAACTGCTTCTATGAAAAGGCAGTGAGGCAGTGTTGCCTTTTTTTTTTTTTCTTGAGGGGAAGAAAGGGCATCATGGTAATATTGGAAGCACAAGCACCTCCTGGAAATAATGTGTGTAAAGAAGCCAGTGCTTCATCAATAACAACACGACGATTAAAAATAAAATAGTTTTAAAACCGGTGTTGGGGAGCATCATCAGTTAAAACTCCTGACGTGCAACTGTCTCCTTAAGCAATTTCTTTTGCTAGTTCTGGCCAGCTTTAAAATGGAAGCAACTAAGGGTTGAAAAAAACCAGTATGGAAATGATGCCCACAAAGAAACACCTGAGACTCAATCTGGATCAGACTGAAAGGCTCCAGAAGATCACATGAGATGAGCACAAATGCTGCCTGTTCAGCTCTGCAACCAAAAGATGTCTTCACCCACAAACCTTGACTCAGCTAAATTCCTCTGCTGACTGTAGAGCAGAAGGGAAATCATATGCTGAGATAAATTTCCTTTCACTTCCACGGTCCATAAAAGGAGCCAAATCAAATGTCAGGATTATCAGGGATATTTCAATATTACACTTATGTACTGCCTGAATGAATTGCTTAAGTATTCAAAAGTGCTACATGTTTAACAATACATGCAAATTTACTTAACAAGCTGCATTCAGAATGCAGTCAAGCTTTTTTTCCTTTTATTTTAAGCAGGAGAGTCAAGGGTGAGAACATGAGCAGAGGATACTGCACATTCCAAGAGTTGCTGACTCATTTCTGTAAGAGATAGGACCCTTTTCTCCCAAATCTACACAAAATCCTTCTGATGAAGTGTGCTTTTGCCTTCCCTATGACTCCAGCTTTTAGACTGATTACATTTAAATGAGCTGAACTGGCCACTGTGTCCTGAAATCTCATGGCAAACAGAACACAGTGACCTCTTTACTCTCTGCTTCCAGGTAAGCACGTGCAAAATTTTGATGGAAGTGCCACTCACATGGACTTCTCCAAGGTAAGGAGCCCAAAGCACAGTTGAGATGCACACCTGAGGCACAGTAATTAAATAATATTGTAATTAATTTGTTTTGGGACTCCAGAAAGGAGGGTGGAAGTATGATGGGAGAGATGGAGAATGAGAATGAAGAGTTTTGCCTTTGATTTTACCATGGGAACCAACTAGTTTTAGAAACAAAGTCCCAGAAATGAGAAAGCTGAGAGGTAATTTTATGGTAATTAACAATTAATGCAAAAGCCATTTAGAGTCATTTTAGAATGGAAATGAGCAGTGTGGGGATTAAGGAAGACACTGGAGTGTGCACAAACCCCAAGCTGCAATGGAGACACACAGAGGCAGCAGTTATCAGGGAGGAATGACACAGAACACAGCGGAATGACAGGGCAAGCCTTCCCTGGATCCAGCTCTCCCACTAGATCTGACTTCAGCACTGTCATCCCAGCTACAGAAATCCTCCAGTTTTGGCTTTCCTGTGCTCAGACAAGGATTCCCATTAACTCCACTCACCAGAAGTTTAGCTTGTTCAGGCAGTGAAACCTGTTCCCTCTTTCCATCTGGATACCTCAGCATCAGCTGTGCCTTTGGTCCTACACAAAGGAAGTTACTACAAGTTAACAACAGGGCAGCTGAGCTGAGCTCCTGCGTAGATTTTAGGTGGGACAGCACGGCAGGGGGAGGGACTGGAGACAAACACAAAGATCCAGTCTGTGGAGATAAATTTCTACCACAATGCTCAAAATACACACATCAGGCTCAGGACTCTTGCAAAGCAGCCAGCGTGCCCAGAGCACACTGCACCTGAGTTACACCAGAGTGGACTTTACTCCTGGGCAAGACACGAGCTCAGGGACCAAGAGGGTCCTCTGAGGCTGGGGCACTGCTGTGCCAAAGGGGTGCTGCTGCTGGTGAATCACTCACATGTCTGCTGGCAAGGAGGCAGGAAATCAGAAGGGGTTTTTAAAAGAAGGGATGAAACCAGGCTTGGCAGCCTATAAACAGTTTCAGGCAAAATAGCCACAACAAAAGCCATAAAAAGCGGGCACTTACCATTCACATCGAGGCCCCGGAAGGTACTTTCAGGCTTGTCAGGTGACTCCTCCAGTGCCCCCGCATCAATGCAGGGCACGACTCTGTGGTTTGATGTTGTCCCAGGCTCAGTCCTTGCAGAGGGCTCAGGCTGAGGCCTCCGGCTCTCCTCTTTTTTATACCCCAAGTCCTTGTGTGGAGACTTCCTCAGCTTGGCTGGAATCTCCGACTCCTCCTCCTCCTCGGATCCGCAAACAGAAATGAACTCTTCGCTTCCAGAAAAAAGCTCCGACTCCGACTCCTCGTCCGACCGGCTCTCCTGCTTGGCCTGCGAGGAATCAAAATGTGTCTCCTGGAGCGAGGCTCTGATGGCAGCTTCCAGCTGGCTGTCCTCACTGGCATCGATGAGACTCTCCTGTGGGATGCAGACAACACACACACATCACAGCTGCCTTCAAATACATACTGAAAACCAAAAGGACATCAGTCTTCCAGAAGGGAAGCCGCTAAACCTGTCAGGAACACACAGCAGGGAAAGCCAGGCATGCTGTAATTACTTAATGGCTTCTCCGTGGAGTTGTGCGTGGAGTAATCCATTTTCCTTTCACACTGTGACTGCTAAATCCAAACCAAGTGCTGAAAGCACAAACAGGGACCCTGGGAGAAGGCATTCCCCGGCACACTGTATTTTTGCGTGCCCTTGCACTGACTCATTGAGTGTCTGGGAAATCAGGAGAGCTGGATAAGCACAGGTGTTCCCTCAGGTGTCTCCCAAAGAGTCCCACACTTACTGAGCGGGAGCATTTCTGGGGAGGGCTGCTGGAATGGCCGTCCAGCTGGCCGTGCTCACTCAGGAACCCGGTCACTTGATCCAAGAAAGAAGTCACATCTAACTGGTGCCACTCCACGAGCTTCTGGCCTAGGGAACAAAAGGTGGCATCACAAAAGGTGGCCTCAAACAAAATGTCAGCAAAACACTGCAGTTTAGTGGGCAAACACACCAACGCACTGCTGCAAGAGTCCCTGTTTGAGGAACTGCAGCTTCCCACAGGCTACCAGCTGGTAATTATGGAGCTTCCTCCTTCCATTCCCTTGAAAAGGGACAGACATAGATACAGACCCAGTTTATTTCCATTCTTTTCTTTTTATCTATGGGAACGTGAGCACTGAATGGTGAATTTGGCCTCAAAATGAATAATCACCAAACCACTGAGCTTATGAAGAAGCATTTCTCCATTCTTGCATAATTGATTCTAACCCTTGGCAAACAGCATTTGTTCCCAGAAGTAAAGTGCTAAGAAGAGTATCCTAACTTCAGCTGCAACATTAAAAAATGTATGTATTTTTGGGTGGTTTAAGTCAGCTACAAAGAGATCTCAGCTCTGATCACAGACATTATCGCTTCAGTCCTTAGAAGCAGGAGACCAGACCAGCATTATATAACCAGACAGCTGCATTACATGATGATAGAAGAAGCTGCTGGATACAAAAGAAAAAGCAACAACTTTAAAAAAGAGCTGGAGGGAGAGGGAGAAGCTTGATTGTTCAGGGAGAAGCTTGATTGTTCAGGTAAAAAACCAAGCAAAACAAAACAAAAACTTGAATTTGACTTAATTTCAAAATGAAGATGCAATTTAAAAACTCATTGCTGAGCCTCATAAAGCTCTGTAGGAGGAGCAGAAAGCAGATTCATGTAGTGCTGGCAAATATTGCAGTTCTTCATCACATGACTTCAAGAAGCTTTTGAAAGACTTAAAAAAAAAAGAATTCAGAGCTTTTCCACCAGATGGAACTATTTTCACTTTCTAAGCAAAATACTTGCTAAGCTTCAAATACACAAAATTTCTGCAAGTTTTGGGTGTTTTATTCCCTTAGTTCCTCTGGGAACATGCTGAGTCAGTCCTTCGGGTCTCGAAGACAGCCTTAAGCCAAATGTAACACAAACTGCAGTGGAAAGTATTCCAGCCTGCAGCTGTCAGTCCTTCCCATGGGATAACTCCAGGTAACCAGCTGCCACTTGTCTTACCTGTCCTGGGATCCAGGATGGAGACATAAGGGAAGTCTGCTAATTTGTAAAACTGTATGTACCGCTGTCCTTCCTCGCTGTCATGGTACACCTACAAAATTTGGCACATTAGTGGCTGCAGAGGGAACACAAACAAACTGAACCTTGAAAATCCCCGGAGTTTTTCTCTCTTCTACAGTATAAACTGCAAATGGTACACGCAGCTCTCAGTAACTCTGACAAGCTGGAAGAAAGCCTCCGGCTCTCCATGTATTAGAAGCTACGTGGTAACATCCTGATTGCACAAGTGAAAGGCAGTTTATGCCTTCAAATGCACATCCATGAATGACATTGCCATCCATAAACTACATACACTCCACCAAATACACCTCTTCTGCAAGTTCACCAAGAGAAAGAAATCCTTTTTTTTTTTCCACTGTCCCATCTACCTAGGCGCCAAGTTACCCACACATCCATCCCCAGGCAATTTCTCACCTGCCAAAAAATGAAGTGGTCCCGGATGATGTTCTTCACAGCCTCGTTGCTCCAGACGTCACGGTTGAGGCACTGGCAGGCGAAATCTTGCACGTTCTGAATGTTTATCATGAGCCATTTGTTCTGCATCTGACCACACTCCTTGGCCTGGAAGCAGAGGGAAAAGCTTGGTTAGGTCAGGCTGAAGGGCCAGACGCCACCGATGCCAGCAATGATCAGAGATGGCTTCTACCACTGCCAGACCTTCCACCAAACCCCTTCGCAGTGAGGAGGATGGACAGAGCTAGTGAAAAGGCACCCACAAAACAGAAGGCAGGGCTGAAGGATCTGCTTTAAATGAGCCTGGTTGAATTACAGAATCACATCGATGAACAGAGCTGCTGGATTTCAACAAGCCAAGCACAGGGTGGGAAAAGCAACTCAGAGTGGGGGGGACGACACACATGGTGATGCTGAATAAAGTATTTATTCAGGGAAAAGTGTAGTCAGTCCCACTGATCTGACAAGAAAGACCTGCTCAGTCTAAAGATAAACCCGTGGATCATCTAGTTAAGTAGGTTGCATAATTGACAGAGGACTTGCATTGATTCAACAGGAGCCCTCCTCTGCGTGTTTTCTTTTTCTCTCCAAGTTTTGAGTTACTCTGTGACTGTCCAACTGCCGAATTAGGCATCCTTTTTTGATGCTGCTTATCCAGACTGCAAGTGGGGAGGGAGACAGGAAGGCGCAGGAAGAAATCTTACTGGTTTGAGTCACAAAGCTGGCACTGTCTGATTGCTTGGTTGCAAGTTAATGGTAGGAGTTTGATCAAGAATGTAATTCTGATCGCTGAACTGTCATACCTGTTGAAAAAAAGAGGGCTAGATCAACAGCAGGAATGCTCTTACCGCCTGGAAAGACTGGAACTGGCATAGGAACTCTCTTTGCTTTAGAAAAAAAAAATTTAAAAGTTATGCTCATCATCCTGCTGGTAATCTACTGTTAAGGAATTCAAAGGACAAAAAATTCAGGGGAATCAGGATGTTAAGCAAGATTTTGCTGTTTGAGCATTACTTTGTTCCCCAAAGCAAAGTTTTTACTTTTGAAATGAATTTTAGCCAGTGCAGTTTGGAAGAGACTGCCTGTCCACTGTGTGACAGACAGATATGTGAAACCCACACATTCAGCTTTACCAAGGCAAGAATCTCAGCCTACAAAGTCAGTCTGCAGGGCAGCTTTTGTATTACTCAAAGGAAAATAAAAATGAAGGCAGAAGCATGGAATAGTCCTGTTCTCACAAGGGGCCTCACACTAACTACTTACCACTAATTTACACTGCCAGAATCCAGTATTTGGTCACCAGGTGAGAAAAGTGGGGCAGGTGACACCTAAGTAACTGCAAGGATCTTAAATACAGTCATCATGCTTTTATTTAAAGGACTTGTTCTGAGCTAACTGTGCATTTTGGGAATTAATTCTAAGAAATCAGTTTGAGATGAGGCCTAGAGGTACTGCCCAAATTTAAAGGGAACAAAAATCCTTATGTTATTTAAGTCAATTGAATTGCCTTAGTCCTGTGATCTCATGTAGTCTGTCTGTTAAAAGAACACTCCCAGAAAAACGTAATTAGAAAGCTGGAAAGTGCATCTCACTCTTCTGTACCCTCACTCTGTGTATCTTTTAATATTAATTAAAACCTCTGGCCCTACCTCTCCTCTGTCCAGCTAAGGGCCTTGGAAAGATGCAAGCAGGAAATTCCACACGGAAAATCTGCAAAACTGAGTTTTCACCTGCAGAGCAGGCAGAACTTTTGAAACTACTTTTAGCTTCCTTCTAAAAACAAGCTTTGGGTTTAACATTTAAAAGGACACAGTTAAACTGCTGCTATCTCACACACACAGCTCTGCTCTTCCACAGCTCCAGGGGTTCTTCTGAGGGGGTGGAAGGACAAGAGTGTGAGAAGAAGAAACACTGTGGGTTTAGAGATTATATAGGTGGGTCATTTTGGTAAGTGACAAGACAACAAGGGAAGGCTCAAGAGCTGGCTTGTGTACCCCAAAAGCTGGTGGATTTAGATCCTCTGTTTTCAACACCGAGTGCCCCCCCATTCCCCTCTGTCCTCGAGGTATAAAGGCCAGTGCCAGGCACTTACAGAGCCCACACACAGGGCAGTACAGAACAGCCACTCTTTGAGAGCAGAGCCAGGGGAGCCCAGACACAAAATCAAACCAAACCAATCCAATCTGTCCTAAGTGTGTCTCTACCCTCTCTGCCTAGTCACTTATTTCATCATAACAACTCAGGGCAGCAAACCAGCGATCTGGTGAGACAATCTGTGAGACAAGTCTTGGTTTACACTCAGTGCTGGATCTCCCTGTAGAACTCTGGCTCTTGCACTACTGAAAATAAGTTTTCCTCTCATTTGACTTCTCTGAACATGTATGGTTTAAAAAATATTGGGGTGGTTCCTGTTGGCTCAGTTTTGATGAAATGCAATCCTTTCAAGGCAGCAGAGAGAAGAAGGAAGTGGAGCCAGCACCTTGTGACCCTCTGGACATGTGTGTGACTCAGTGTGGAACATAACAGCTGACAGGGAGTCAGAGCAGGACACTACCAAACAAGAAATCTCCTGTTTGGGCCACACTTCCCCATCCTACCTGGGGCAGGGCACAGATCCTTTCAGCACCCAGCCACTCCTGAGCCACAGCTGTACCTGCAGCTGTGCTGACCCAAACCAGGCTAGAAGCACCTGATGCACAGGTAAATGCTCCATTTGAATACAGTGACCAGATCAGCATCCAAATTATTGCTGCTTGTTAAGCAGAAACAAAATAACCCCTCAGTCTCAGCTGTAAACCAGGGAGCAGCTAGAACAGGTTATTGTTAAATGGGAAAAAAAAAATCATACAGTCAGACTTGAAACTCTGTCGCATGACATTCAGTCACTTCACTGAAACCCTACTGAGTGTTAAGCACAGGACTGCACACACCAGAACCATCTCCTCCCACAACAAGAAGTGTAAACTCAGTCAATTTGGTGTGTAGCCCCCAAATTCAATCATCTCTCACATCACGGGCATGAAGAGAGAACAGCTGTAGTTTCTGAAAGCAGTCTGACATGAGAACGAAACTTCACTGCTCTCTATCAGACATGTCTGGTGTGCAGCTTATTTATTCTACTTGAGTGATTTATTCCTAAGAGATTCCACATTAATGGGAGAACTCTGGTTTAGTCAATCATACACTGAACTTTACAAGTACAGTGATCATAAGTTGTTCTGCATGTGAAGCACATGCAGAATGCTTTTTCACATATAGCAAGTTGAAAAAACCCAAAACAATGTCAGTCAACACTTGAAAATTTTTCTGCCATGAAGTTAACCTCACCTATTCCTACAGCTAATATTACTGAGTTAAAATGAAAATGCAACTTTTTGGGCCTTAATGGTAACAAAGCTTCTTTGTAACTGAAGAAAAATGAGGTTCTGGGGGAAAACTAAAGATAATTACATGTACTTACTGTCAAAAACCAACCTTAAAGTGCCCAAAGAGCAGCAACAGCTGATGAGTGACAAAGATACATAAGAGCAGATGTCACCACTCCTGCCAACGAAGCCCTGAATTCTAAATGACTCTCTGATAAATGTACATGGCTCAACCCTGGCAGAGTGTTTCTGCACACCCCAGCCTTGGAAAGAAAACCCCACTTAGATCAAAGCTTAACTACAAGAGCATCACAATGACAGTGTTTAGTCTTCGATACTCCAGAATGTGATGAGCATCTCTGATTTATCATATGGTTTATATATATTTATCTCAGCATACAGAGAAGGGAGAAGCCAACAGCAGCTTGCTAGAGATGAATTTTGAGAAACTGTGGTCACTGAGGCCCGACACCGTCCCAGGCTGAAGCAGTAGAGCAGTGTGCAGTGAGAAAAGGTAAAATGCAAGGGGAAACGGTCAACACAGTGAGAAGGTGAAGAGTTATATTGCAGTGAAGTTGAGGAGCATGAGTGTGAAATGAAGGGTATCCCATGGGAAAAGGAACTGTACAAGAACACAGCAAGGTGAGTGCCAACACCTGAAAGTGTACAGGTCTTTAGAGTGCAGGTACTGCACAGAACAGGGCAAGGTGAGTATATACAAACCCCTTCCCCACCCCCAGCCCATCCCCCCCTTTTTTTTTCCCTTTTTAATTTTCAAGACTAAATAAGAATGCAGAGACTTTAAGAAAAACAAATCCATCCATCAGTTATGTCACTCTCTGACACTACTTTGTGACAGATGCCACAATCGACACTGCTCAAGTCTCCATATGTTTCCAGCAAGATCCAAGGAAAGACAAACACCCATCTGAAATTCCACAGCACAGCTCAGAGGGCACTTGCTGACTGTTCCTGGAGCAGCACTGATCCACGTCAATTCCCCTTACTGGTGCCTTTAACCACACGTTTGCTGGTTTCACCAACAGCTCTGGACCCCAGGCCCAGCAGGCAGCATCAGCTGGAAGACCTGACACACGTGTTTTAAAGTAAACCCTGCACCACAGATCACAAGGCAGGGACACCTGAGCATCAACTGCTTCAGGCTGCTCCTCTGCTCCCCCCGCACCAAATTCCTTCCCAAGGTGGACACTGCTCTTCTCTGCCAGCATCCTTTCACTCCTGGAATTTTGTCACAAGATTGTGGAGGGCACCCTCAGAACACAGGAATTAGTGAGAAGGCAACTGATCCCCGGTGATTTGAGAAGCATAAAAAGACAGATGAGGGTAATGGGATGAGAGCTGGAGACTTCATAAAGGCACACAGTGTTTCACCAAAAGCTCTCCAGCAGGGCTCTAGTACTTGTGCACAGCAGACAAGCTACATGTGAAAACAAGGTAAATAATATTTTTGTTCAGCTTGTGCAGTTGGTTCTCCAACATCTGTATTGCACCATTTCATCATTACTTTGCATTCTCATGCAGTAAAAATAATGATCATCATCATCATCATCAATCTCATCTATTCAAAGATAACCAGGAGAAAGTCCAGTAGTAACTGAAGTTTCTGAAGAGTATCTGGAAATTACGGACTCAAAAAGTAAAAATATATACCAATCTGCATGTTCTCTAATCATTAGTTAAGTCATTGATCCCCATCATAACAATTTAGGAATAGATCCACATATGCCTTACAGTCAGGGAAGGTGACACCTGAGATTGTTTAAAGCTGACAGTGTCCGGTATCTCTGGGATACTTTCCCTAGCACCACCAGAAGTAAAAACAACCGCTGTGATTTTATACAAGAGCAACACATCCACTGAGGATGAAGTTGTGGCTTGATGGCAAAGCTGCATTCAAATACTTTTACTCACCCAGGTATCAGAAGCCACTCAGCCATGTTAACTCCACCCGAGCTTCTCAGCAGGGCTGTGCTGCAAACCACACTGCCCCTTGCAAAGTCCTCCCTCACCTATCCAAAGCAATCTTACTCCAGCCTTTTCTGTATCCTCTATGGAGACAGCTCAAGGGATGCAATTTTCCCATTCTGTCCACCCTCCCTTGCTCACTGAAGTCTTCCACCACGTGTGATTTGCACACTGATATTGAAACATAAAACAATGTGGTCTGCATGGTCAGGAGTTGGACTCAATGATCCTTGTGGGTTCATTCCAGGTGACACCATCATCAGTGAAGTCCTTCAATGTGTCACCAACATTTCCATATGCAGTCCAGCAAATATTTATCACTGCCCAGTCTTTTGCAACCTTCTGATTGTCCGGCCATGGATCCATCCTGACACCCTCCCAAGCCACCCCGTTAAGGATCTGCACCCAAATGTGAGCCCTCACCGTTTCAAAGCTGCCTTTGTGCATCAGGTCAATGGGAGGTCTGAAGAGGTCTGCCAGCGTGGTCAGCTTCTTGTCCACTGCCCCTCCGTTCCGGAGCTCCTGCTCCTGCCGGACTGCACAGCCCCAAGAGGAAAGGGAGCGGAATTAGACTAAACATACTCACAAGGGGGATTTATTACTGGCTAAATGCTCAAACACAGAACTTCTGGGGTGAAATTCCTTCGAGCTCCTAGGAGGTCTGGGGAGAACAGGGCTAGAGCAGTTAGTGGGAGGAATGTGAGCGCAAATCCTAGGATCTCTCTTATGGAGAGTCACAGGGTGAGACCCCACAGGACAAGATTAGCTGGTGTGTAAGGACAGAACCCTCTTGCCTCAGCTTTCTCACGTGCTTTCACTTTTAAACAACGTCTTAATAAACCTGAGGGGTCACATTCCAGTATTTGAAAACAAACAAGCCAAAAAAAGCCATGACTTGTCCCCAGTGATGCTTTTGAATGGGAAACTGAGCTAGACTGTAGCAATATAACTTTTAAAAGGAGTATTTCTATTGCAGTGTTTCCATTACTTGACTGCGGGGCAATCCCACAGGAAAGAAAGAAACAAACGGATTCAGTTTACGTGGAGAAATCTCTTTGGATGTTTCTTTTAAAGCATATTAATTCCATCTGAAATAATACAGAACACATTTCCTGCACAGACATGACCAGGGACAATAAAAGTAAGCCACAGCAGATATGCAATTTATTTTATAGAACCAGGTCAGCTGAAATGGGCAATAACTATCCCGTGGCCAAAAATTTTCCAGTGTGGAAGGAGCTGCCAATGGTCCAAAGCATAAAAACCATGCCTGAGCAGACACACAGGGAATAAAGCATCCCTGTGGAGCAGCCCTAGGAGCAAGGAGATAATCTGAAATTTCATGGCCAGGGCTGCTTTTCCAGAGATAGCCAGACAGTGATGTCCACCTGTAAAGATCTGCCAAAAAACATGATAAAGTTTCACCATAAACCCTCACAGTGTATCTCTCACATGTTGGGCATCTCTAAACGTCTTCAGAGTGGAA
This sequence comes from Dicrurus megarhynchus, assembly GCA_013399195.1. Taxonomy (NCBI): domain Eukaryota; kingdom Metazoa; phylum Chordata; class Aves; order Passeriformes; family Dicruridae; genus Dicrurus; species Dicrurus megarhynchus. Next base: position 114,059 of record VXAD01010363.1, read on the forward strand.
TCACAGGGTGGTTTGGAAGACACCCTGAAGATCACCCAGTTCCACCCCCTCCTGCCGTGGGCTGGAACACCTTCTGCTAAACCAGGTTGGAAGATGGTGAGAAAAAATTTAAGGGTATTGATTCTGTACAAGGTGCATTTTCATTTACACAGTTGCCAGTGATTTCAATACTTGTTGTGTTCATCATTACTGGAAAACCCTGACCAAACCTGTCAGGGCAAAGAAAGTAACTATTAACACACATTTTCAGTTTGGCAGCCAACCCCTAACTGTGTGGGAACATGGTCCATGGATCCCAGTAACCAGTGACAGGATGAGGAAATGCTCTCAGGTTGCACCAGGGGAGGCTGAGATTGGATATTAGGGAAAATTTCTTCATGGAAAGAATTGTCCAGCCCTGGCACAGCTGCCCAGGGCAGTGGTAGAGACACCATCCCTGCAGGGATTTAACAGACATGCGGATGTGGCACCCGGGGACGGGGGGCAGTGGTGGGTATCCTCAGCAGTGCTGGGGGAACGGCTGGACTCAGTCTCAGAGCACCTTTCCAACCTTACCGATTCTGTGGTTACACCTCTGGAACACTCCAGCAACATCAGCACCACAGCCATAAGTCAGATGTGAATACCTGGAGTTGTGCTGTCACAGAATCCCATTCTGTGGCACTTCATGGATGAAATAACAGCCAGTGCTTTGGCATCTGGAGATTCTGTGTATGAACAGCCATGGGCAAACAGCAATTAAAGCCATGAGAGCCTCGTGTGTGGCCAAAAAGCCTCAGGGCTACTCAAATGGAATTCAAGTGCCAGAACGTCCACTGCCTAGCCAAGAAATATTCAGTGGATAAATTTAATTTCTACAAGGGTGTTAAGATTCTTCCCCCTTTTTTGTTCCCTCTAGAGCAGAAAAAGGGTTTTTTTGAGAGTTAGCATAACAGTATTTAGCATACCAAAGCAGACAGAATATACTGTGATAATCATAATTCTATGACTCTGTACTTCTATAATGTACCCTGCTATACAATAGGCAAATTAAAAATGTTTCAACAACTGAAAGCTGTCTTAGCCTACAACAGGAATGATTTCTCCAGCTTATTTGCATTAAAAGGAATAAAATAGAATATCAGGCTTACTGATCTGTAGACACTTACTGGTTTCTGTCTGAAAATCCCGAAAGCCATCAAATATTGAGCGAGCAGGTCGGCGTCTTTTAGGAGCTTAAAAAAAAATTCAAGAATTATTTCAAAAGTATATTATCAAAATAAATATATATTAGTGCTTTACACATGCAGGAAAACAGAATAGGAACCTGAAGCAGGGATGATGTGGGAGTAGAGGTCACTGGGAAAGGCTGGAGACGGATGGAAATTGGCAGTAGGTGGTTTGTAAATCCATTTCCTAACATGTCCTCCCTCCAGCAAACCTTAGCCCGAAAACAAATTGTGTATCCACAATATAGAGAGGCTTAAAACTCCTTCTGATGGGCTCACCAAGGCCCTTCAGCATGCAGTGGCAGTGCTGTCACAGCATCACTTTGTCACAATTCCAGTCAAGATTTTACCCAAGGCCTTCAAGGGGATGAAAAACTTCAAAAGATTAAACCCCGTGAGAAATTTTTTTTTTTAATAAAAAACCACACTTGTTTTTTCCACAATGCATTTCTATTCTTTTCTAAACTCTTATCCTGATCCTGTCCCAACTTGTTGGCTGGACTGAACAGCCCCACTCTTCCATTAGAGCCAGTGTCACTGCTTGCAAGGAAACCTTCAGAACTGATTATCTGCAGCTGGACAGAGACAGCAGCCCAGGCAGGTATCAGAAACAGTACCCTCAAGTCCCACTGAAGTCCTAAGGTACAGCACAACCACTGTACCTGGAAGGAAAACACAACTGCCTGCCAAGACTATTCCAGCTACTTATCTCCTTTGCTATCAGCTGAAAGACAGAACTTTCAAAGCCCAATTACTACAAGACATAATAAATAATAAACAAATTAAAGTAAGATAAATACATCATACACCCAGTGGAAATGTCATGATAGAGACTATCATGGAAAAAGAAAGCAAGTCTGAACAAGGAACGTGCTGGGGAATAACACCTCTCAACTCCAGGGAGTAAGGTCTCCTTCACCCCGAGTGCTCAGGCACAAGCACAACCCTCAAAAGCCAGCCTCAGAACAACTTAAACTCAGTTGGAATAGCAACTGAAGGACCACTTCAGCAAAAGCAGCATGTCCTGGCCAGGCTCAGCTCCAGCCTGGCAGCCCAGGTGAAGAGGCTCTCAGCAGTCCAGGAGGATCCTTTATTCTGCATGATGGGCTCCATGCATCCAGCGGGGCACAAATACACACCGTCACCTCTTCAACTGGGAAAAGCATGAGCTTATACAACCACCTCAGTCTGACCCTTAGAAACTGCCACCTCCCCTGCTGTAAGGCTAGAGCTGAGACAAATTATCTCTTCAGGTTCAGCTGCTTTGTCAGGCTGCTCTGTGCCAGAAACACAAGTGGCATTGGTGCATCAGACAAAGCCAGGAGGGTACCACTGATCCAGGTCACCTCAGTGGTGGTCAGTGACAGTGTGACCGAGATCAGTGTGTAACAGCTAGGTATAAGAAGACCAAGCATTAGGGTCAGTAGATCTTAATACTGACAACCCACAGGAGTCAATAGATCTTTGTCAAAAACTCTGCTGGGCCACAGGAAAAAGTGCAGAGAGCTCCTCCATCTTCAGAGAGGCATCAGCAGGGCATCTTCCTCTGGATGCACATTTATTGCTGCAGAACTGCCCTCCTCTGCTACTAAACGCCTGACTTCCAAAATCCAGGTAGGATGGGAAGGGCAAGGATTAGATAAACACAGTATGTCTGGTTTTGTGTCAAAGTCCAGTATCACTGTTGCTGACAAGGTGGCCTTTCAGCAGCAAGGGGTATCACATGAAGTGACATCAATGAAGCTCACAGAACTGCAAAAGCACTTCAACTAAAGCAGATACTCTTTATGTCATTCCCTTTTTGCCCAAATGCAAATTAGGTGTGTATTTCAAACTTGGTACTTTATGCATCGCACACCAGTATGTAGAAGTGGAAGCTAAGTTAGTCCATTTCAGTGATTCATATTCTAAGGAATAAACATTTTCTGATGGGTCTGGGAACTGAAGCACATTAAAGGAGTCGAAATTTTCCAGCTCCCAAAACAGACAGGAAAAAAATTGCTACAAGGACTAAAACTAGAAAAGCTAATATTGCTGCCTGTGCCAAGTGCAAAAAGGCAAGTGGTGTGCACCTGCATTGCCTGGCATTGTGTGCTGCCCTCTGAACCACCCCTCTGCTCGTGCATCCTGGCTAAACACCGCTCTGATGTCGAAAAACAGAACCAAGACAAAATCAGTTCTGGGGTAAGCCTGAAGCTTGGCCTCCTTCTCCTTTCTAACACAGGAACAAAACAATAGAAAAGAGCATTTCCTGTGGGTGTACGACCACTGCAGTGATGAGCACTTGCATGGCCTTCCTTGGTGAAAAGGGCAAAGCTCTCAATCCATCTGACATGGCAAAGGCCAGCCCAGAAATGGCCTGGTCCACATGAGAAGGACAGAGACAAGAAAAGGAGCTGCATGGCACAGCTTAAAGAGCAAATTAAATTCCTGCTTGAGAAACGGAGAAGGTTATGAGCAACCACACAGTTCAGCCCTTCTTTCTGGTCTGTCGTCTCCTCGAGATGCGGGCATTTGTCCTCTTCATTTTCACTCATCAGCCAAGGCTCCATCTTCCATCCCAGCACCTCGAACATTTCCACAGCAGTACCCCACAGTTCTGGGCCCCCAGAGTACAGATGTATACTTAATTAAGATAAGGCTGTCACCTCACAGTTTCATTAAACAAGATTTAACAAATCAGTACCCCTGGGAATGTAGCATCTCTCTTGTATGAGGTTTTCAATACCACTGGTGTTATTTTCTTCATATTCAGCAAGTTTTGATTTTCTTTTGTCACTTAGCTCATCTCAAGGTAAAAAACTCAGAAACAAAATAAGAACACAAGCCTACCTCCAAACAAGGGCTCAGGCTCTACTAAGATTTCCTGCTTTTGAGGAATTGGAGCTCGTACTTCATCCCTATCAAAGGAGAAGAAACAAGAAAGAAAATATCAGAGAGACGATAATATTCCAAGTACTGTACAAACCACATCTCACTGTGCTCCAAGGCTCCTGCAGCTTGAACCAGTTAAAGATGCTGCTGTATCATTGCACGGAATGAAGAGGTTTGGGATTAAGTGGGACACTCATGGCACTGCTGCTGGAACTGATACCCTGTGCACTCAGAGCTGGCATGGATGACCTCTGATAGAAGATTATGCAAACCCCTGAGTGACTTGATCCCAGGCTTTGTCAATCTACTATTTAAACTTTTTTTCCTCTTGAATAAGTTTGGTAGAACTTGGAAAAGTTTCTAAAATCTCTGCAAAAGCTGCCAAATAATCCACTTGCCATCCTCCTTTCCTTGCTAGCTACACAGAAAAAAATATTATCTTCCTTATTACCAGCTTTTGTCCATCAGAAGACTTTTTTGCTCCCACCTGAAAATCACATCTCTTTCCCTTCCAGAGGAAGGAAAACAAGATCAAGATGGCCATTTTCCCCTTTTCTGATGCAGTTCTTGGCTTACATGCGAGGGAGCTGGGCTCCCTCATATGTCAACAGTTCAGTCAGTTATGCTTGCACAGGCCTACAGATAATCTGAAACCACAATTAGGAGAAGAAAGGCAATCACAAGGAAATCACAAGCATCACTGTGACAATGGTGGTGTCACCTGGCCCATGGACCTGTGTGGGGAAGGGTTCATCCATTGCTACATCCTGTCTATGAACTCCGTCTTCCCTCAGACTTCCAAGGTGTGAAGTGTGCACTTTGCAGCTCTTGACCATGCAGGTTTCAAAAAGTACCTCAGGATGTCAGCAGGATGCACTAACCTTGCTCTTAACTCCACAGCTTTGATTGCTCTGTGCAGCTAGTTACTCTCCATTTGCACATTTACTGTTCTCTCGTCCTAGGAGGAACACTAAGCTGATCAGCACCTGGAGGGCGTCGAGTATAAAAAAGAAAGTATTCCAAGAAAAATATGAAGTCACTGATGTGCCAGAAGTTGTCTAGAAATAAGAACACTAACCTATATACCCATTTTAACTTTGTTACCTGCCAAAGGTTCAAGCAGGAAGGCACCTCACATCAGCTATAAAGGTTAGCAATAAAAGAATTGTTTAAATTTATACATGAGAGGCAAGGATTTTCTGCTATAAGTTAGTTGTCTTTTTCCTGGAGTGGAAGATTTTCATAAGGACAAAAGCCTGGCTTATGTTTAATTTACCACATTTAATGAATGTGATTTATACCACTCAAGATATTCCCTTCATCCCAAGCAGTCACACTAATAGGCAACACTGAGACTCTCTGCCATGCTTAAGTGGAAAATTCTCTTCCCTTTACTGGCATCTGATGTGTGAGAGACTGATGAAGGTGCTGAAGTTGCTGACTCCTCTGTATACTGGTGTGCAGGGCCTGGCTTCCAGTGCCAAACTGGGTTAAACCACCACAAAAAAACCCTCACAAGTCACACTCTTCTCCCAGGTGACAAGAGACAGGATGCAACAAAATGGCCTCAAGTTGTGCCAGGGGAGGTTTATGTTAGATATTATGGCAAATACCTTCACAGAAAGGGTTGTAAAGCACTGGCACAGGCTGACCAGGGCAGTGGTGGACTCACCGTCCCTGGAGGTGTTCAAAAAACATGTGGATGTGGCACCTGGGGACATGGGTTAGTGGTGAAGGTGGTGGTGGTGTTGGGTTGATGGCTGGAGTTGATGATCTTAAAGGTCTTTTCCAACCTGAAATTCTATGAATCTATGAAATGGGAGTAAGGTGGCTTCATTTCTAAGAACCAAACAAACAGAACTCTCTAACTGCCAAATTAGAGTAAAGCAAGATTACTGAAGCAATTTAAAAATAAGACTCTCTTATTACTGGATCCCTACTTCAATGACTCGGGCTTTGTTTGTAAAAAACAGCAGGTGAAATCTACAGAAAACTTCTGAAGTACATGCAAGAGACTTACTTCTGGTCTACAAACCAGAACACCCGGAACAACGCTGGAGCAACCAATTTAACAAGATCAAAGCAGTGTGCATTGCTGTGAGTGCAAAGTGACAATTGCCTGATCTGCTGTGCTTTCCACTGTGACATTTGTAGGACGGGCTGGTTTGCACAGCCGTGGGCCCGGCTACGTACTCGGGGTGCGGGCGAACAGCAGACACCGCCGCGGAGCTGGTGCTGGGCTCCTCTGCTATCCCTCCTCCGTCCAGGAACATGGTGACAGCCATCTCCAGGTTGTTGTTGCATGCTTCAAGCATATGCTTCCCCACGCTTTCACTGGCACCTGGAATGCCAAAGGGAAATCACAGCGTTTTGACTGGAAGCACCCACAACAGCTTTCCCTCTCAAAGCATTAATAATTAGGAGGAACATTCATCAGCTGCCATTTATCCCTGAAGCACAACTGTGAATGGAGACAAACATACAAAGCTCAAGGGGAAGGGAATGCTTGCAGTCAGGACTGCCAGGCTTCTTCCTGCCAGCAACTGAAAACCTAGTGGGAACCATCTGAGGGGTTTTAGCATGATCTGGATTTTCTTCTAGAGGTCTGACATTTTCCTGGTACATGGACCTGTTGGAATGAGTCCAGAGGAGACTACAAAGGTGCTGTGAGGGCTGGAGCCCCTCTGCTCTAGAGCCAGGCTGGGAGAGCTGGGGGTGTTCACCTGTAGAAGAGAAGGTTCCGGGGAGACCTTAGAGCCATTTCCAGGGCCTAAAGGGGCTCCAGGAGAGCTGGAGAGGGACTGGGGACAAGGCCTGGAGGGACAGGACAAGGGCGAATGGCTGTGCACTGCCAGAGAGCAGGGTTAGATGGGATATTGGGGAGAAATTCCTCCCTGTGAGGGTGGGGAGGCCCTGGCACAGGGTGCCCAGAGAAGCTGTAGCTGCCCCATCCCTGGAAGTGCCCAAGGACAGACTTGGAGCAACTTGGGATAGTGGAAGGTGTCCCTGCCCATCACAGCAGGTAGAACAAGATGAGCTTTAAGGTCCCTTCCAAGCCAAACCATTCCACAATTCCATGCATTTTCCAAATACAAGCAGGCATACACAAAGAAAAAGGAAAACCTGACTTAACATTTTAACAGGAAGAATATGAAATCAGCTGCTAAAGTTTTTTATCCACTTGTAACAGACATTTAGAGATGGAAGAAAAGGCACCCTGATTTACTGATTCTGCTGAAAAGCAAAAACGAACCAGCAGAAGCTCAGTTTATGTAAGAAGGAAGAAAAAAGAGCAGCCAAGAGGGACAAAGTAGTACTTGTCTACAGAGTTCTTTGTATAATGACTAACATTTATTCAAATCACATAATCATGGAACGGTTTGGGTTGGAAGGGAGCCTAAAGTTTATCCATGGGCAGGGATACCTCCCACTACCCCAGGTTGCTTCAGGCCCTGTCCAGACTGGCTTTGAACACCTAAAGTGCAACTAATCCCAGTTTTGATGTTGCTGCTCAGGATGAAGCAACAGTTCTAACATCACCTGTAAGTCCATCCTCAGAGGATGAGCCTCTACCTCCCAACTTCTCCTCAAAAACCGTCCCATCAGCAGAAGCTCCCTCAGGAGAAGAAGCTCTCTGGCAACCCAATTCTTTGCAGCACCTTCTCCATAGGTGGTGGACTGCCAAAGAGCTCACTTTTCTTTGGAAAGGCTGGTAGAGAGGAAGAGTGGTAAAATGCAGCTGAACCAGTCTGGGAGCAGCTTTGGGATCTGTAGTAATTCTTCCTAAGTTCACAGCAAGTCACCAAAACGACAAAAACCCTTTGCCCAAAACCAGGCCCACAGATAACATCAGTCTGGGCAAAACACATTCGGATGTTTCTCAGATTTTTCTGGGAAAGACTCAAGAAGTTCTGGTTTGAACAGAGAATACGCTTTGAAACTGTGGAGATCACTCAGTTCTAAATAACCTGCACATCAAACCACTGAGAAAGCCAAAGTGACTGAGGGAACTGGTTTCTCAAAACACCCAACCTGCCACAACAAGCACTCTGGGATGACAGTCAGCTGTATTTTAAGACCTTAACTGAGCTGAAGAAAGTGCAAAATAAAAACTAGTGACATCCCAAAAAACAACGAGAAGTTCAGGTTCTTCACTCAAACTATTTTTTGGCATTTTCAGCTCTTTTCAATGTTAACTGCAGCAATGGAACCACACCTGTGAGCCTGGAACACACACATACACACCACTCTACACCTCACTGTAGAGTCATGCAAAGCCATTCATTTGCAAGAACTGGAAGAAAAATGAAAATTCAACCGTCTGCTATTATTTACAGAGACACTGACACAGAAAGTGCCTTCACTGATTCATCATTATTCCTGAGGAAAGCGCCAGCATATCAAAGCCTTCAGTCCTTGTGCTGGAAAACAGAAAATTCTAAATATTTGTTAAGTTTCAAAGCAAATTTCACAGATATCCCACCATTTCCTTGGGGAAGACACGCAGGAGCTACATTCTCTTAGCAGTACTTTCCTGGATGAGAGCACTAAAGAAACACAATTCTGCCATCAGGACCAAAGTAAAGCAACAAGGACTATTTCTCCTCATCCCTCGTGCTGGAGAGTATTCCCTCAGCCTTTTCCCCACAGACAGGAGTGATTGCATACCCTTAGAACTCCGAGTTGAAAAAGCTACTAACACAAAGCGCTGAGGTGTGAGCACCTGTCACACCACTCCAGCATCGGCCAGACAGGCTCCCTGACAACACACTTCTAGATACAACTTTCAATTCTGCTAAAGGGAAAAACAAAACTTCAAAACTCCACTTAATAGTGGATGGGTGAAGCCCAGTAGGCTATTTTTTTTCATTGCTGAAAGCACAGAGGGGTTCTCTTATGTTGAGCATAAAACGTGTCTAAACATAAAAGGTGTCAGGAAGAAGAAACCAGCATAGCTCTGCCTGTTCTGGTTCAGGTTTTAGCAAATATCTCCCACGCAGGCATATATTACTGAAAATATATTTGCTGTAGGTTCTTTTGGTTCAAAGGGTTTACTCTATAAAGATTCTTCAGGAATAGCTGAGAGATCAATAATTCCCTGTTGTGGATTTGAGTGTGTCAAAGTACGGGGACACAACCTGAAACAGAGCTGGTCTGGACAACCGAATTGAAGCAGTTTCACTTCTCTTTGGCTGTATAGTTAATACATCTTATTAAACACTCCTGCAGTATCTGACATGCAAAGCCATCAGCCAGGGGTAACTACGGTGAAGCAGATTAAACACAAAGTGGGTCAAGCGCTCCAAGTACACAACCTGAAGCAGGAGCTGTCCCCTGACGCGAACTTCCACGGAAAAGCGACCTGCTCTCTCCGTTTGCGAACTCAATTCGCCGCAAGTCGCCCGCGCTACAGGATATTTCTGTTTTTCCTAAGGCGGACTCGGGGCTCAGCTCCGGGGTCCCTCCCGGCCGTCAGCGTTACCCGCAGGAGCGAGAAGCGGCTCCCGGGGCGGAGCGCAGGCGGGAGGGAGGGGAAGAGGCAGGGAGGGAGCAGGACACGCACCCGCGCCACCGGGACAACCGAAAGGAATCGCCGCTCAAAGGGAGGCGAGCTCTCCGCCGCGCAGGGAGCGGGGCCGGGCCCGGGGCAGCCCCGCCGCGCTGGGCGGCCCCCGGGGCGCGCCCGCGGANGTCTCGGTTGTCGTGGTAACGAGCCCCGCCCCCTTCGGTCGCGCGGGAGGCGGGAGTTGTCGTGGCAACGCCCTCCTTTTCCCCCACCTCGCCGCCTCAGCGGCTTTCCCTGGGAATTCCCCCGGTATTCCCGACCCGCCGCTTCCAATGGGCACGGGCCTCAGCGGCCGGACCGGCACTCTCAGGACACGTGCCCGGGGTTCCCACGCGGGTTTAGGCCGTCACAGAGGCCCGCGGCGCAGCGAGGGGCCGGGCAGGCCGCGGGCCGAGTGCAGAATAGGTCCAGGTGCTGTGACCGGAGAGACACCCAGGAATAACCCTGACCACCAGCACAGATGGGGGGACCTGCTGGAGTGCAGCGCTGCGGAGGACCTGGGGGTCCTGATAGGCAAGCAGCTGTCCCTGAGCCGGCAGTGTGTCCTGGGGGCCAGAAGGGCCAGTGGGATCCTGGAGGGCACTGGGAAGAGTGCTGCCCAGCAGGTCAGGGAGTGATCCTGTCCCTCTGTTCAGCCCTGTGAGGCACATCTGGAGTGCTGTGTCTAGCTTGGGCTCCTCAGGAGAGAAGACACCTGGAGCTGCTGGAGCAGAGCCAGCAGAGGCTGCGGAGATGAGGAAGGGCCTGGAGCATCTCCGTGCCCAGGAAAGGCTGAGGGAGCTGGAGCTGCTCAGCCTCGAGAGGAGCCCCAGCTGAGAGGGGCCCTCAGCCCTGGGTGTCCCTGGCTGCAGGGAGGGCTCCGGGCAGGGCCCAGGCTCTGCTCCGGTGGCCCAGCAATGGCACCAGAGCCACGGGCAGGGCCTGAGCCCAGGAAGTTCCACCTGGACATGAGGAAGAACTTTCCTGGGCAGTGCCCCATCCCAGAGAGGCTGTGGAGTCTCCCTCACTGGAGATATTCCAATCTGTGCCGTGTGCTCTGGGCTGGCCCTGCTGGAGCAGGGAGGTGGCACCAGGTGACCTCTGTGGTCCCTTCCAGCCTGGCCCATCCTGGGATTCTGTGGGGCAGGACCTGAGGTGGTCAAGGAACAGCTCATCTGCACCGGTCCAGGGAGCCCTGACAGGGCCCTACCCCTGCCATCACTGTCACAAAGCCAGAAGAGGAAACCCCTGGATTTGTCCCCACCCACCGTGCCAGGTGTTTCTGATCTCCAGACCACCTGGAGAAAGGGCAGGAATGTTTTACTCCTTGCCTGTTTCCCGGCACAGCAGGAATGTGGCTGCTTGGCTGCTGAACACCTTGCCAGTAACACTTGTCAACTCTGTGAGTACCACAGAAAGCTGAGGTTCCCCTAGAATTCTAAAAATTTAATACCTCACTGCCATGGAAACAAGAGCATCTGTTCCCTTATTCCCTCCCTGCCTCCCATCCGCACACCAGCTCTGGTGCTCAGGGAAGCAACCAAGCCTGTAAAGTATTTGGGGTTTTGGCACTTGTTTTGTTTTTCCTGGCAGCTGGATGAGCTGAACTTGTTCACAAACAAGACAAATGAATCACCAGGGCTGAAGGCAGGTGAGCGAGCAGCAGTGAACTGTTACACCAGCCCAGACAGCCCAAATACAGACTCCTGCTTCACAAACAGTAGTAAAACAAAGCTGATTTCACCTGCTCCCGGACCACAGGGCCAGAAACAAATCCACTCAGCAGTGACCAAATTCCACCCTCTAACAACGAAGATCTAAAAGAATAGGCCAAATCATGCCTGGTGAGGATTACTGTGCCATGGATATGGTGAGGAATGGAATCATTTGGGGAACCTGAGGGCACCACCCCACCTCAGATAGGGCTGCTGCTGTAGGTGACAGGTTTTGTACATTTTGCAGTTAAATTTGGGGTTTACCTAACAATCAATTTTTAGTCCTGCTTTTTTTGCATTCTGCTTAAAAATAATTACAATTCTTATGTAGGAGGCCCTTCTGACACTGAGGATAACATTCAGCGAGCTGGAAAAACACAAATATCCCCCAAATCCTTTAACGCACCCTCTAGTGTATATACACACACCCCAACAAACACTTATGAGCTATCTCAACCTTTGAAATGGCAGATTTTGTCATTTTTGTTGTAATTTTCAGTGGAATTTCAGCAGCAGGATTTGCCATTGCTGGTAAGGAAGTGAGTCTATGCAAGCACCCCCCCTTACTGAACTTCTAACCGGGATCAGTTCAGTGCATGTCTCAAGTCTTCTATAAAAGAGGGACACAGTCACACACTGAAAGGGAGAAGAATCCATGGAACAGCTTGTGGAGGAAAAGGGAATGAGGCTGGTGTGAAGTGCAGCAATCCATGTACTGGGATGTGATTTCAGGCCACTTGCACAAAGCGCAGCGCTGCCAGAAGGGGAAACTGTCCCTTCTCCCTCGCCCTCTTCCCACTTAATGCTTCCCCTACCCCTTTAACATCTGGAATTAATTCATGGGGAGTCCCCAGGTACCAAAGCTGTCTCTCAGGCATAAACTTTTTAACAGTTTTGGCAGCAAATAAACACTCTCCTCATCTGCTTTGAAAAATGAGTTTGTTGGTTACAGGCTTACCCTGACTGGAGAGGATGAGGATCACCAGCATGGAAACAGTCAGTAGCTCTGCCTTAAAAAAAACTTTAATTAAGTTTGTTTTGACATGGGTAAGACAGAAAATACCCAACTGCGGTAAGGATTAAAGAAAAACACTCATATTGAAGGAAGTCTTCCAGAACAATGGCTGAGGCAGCAGGAGAAAAATGGAAGGATTTGCCACTGGTCACCTGTTTTAACTGTCTCAAAAAACATCTCTGAACAGAACATTTATTTATGAGAAGCCCAACAATGATAGAGACGTGCAGGCTTCAGGGGAAAAAAAACCCCACCAATTAATATTTTTGGCTCAGTGTGCTGGTCATGCTTTCCAGAAAATTTGGTTTTTAAAAACTTAAACCATCAGACGATGCTGATGAAGAAACAAGTCTATTAGGAATTTCCCAGAATAGCATTAAAGTCATCAATGGGGTTCAAAAAAAGGACAAAACTCAAACATTTGCTGACTTTGGTGACTAGCACACACCCTTCAGCACTGCAGCTGGCACTTGGCTCCATTTCAAACACAGACAGTGCAAAACCAGCTCTGAAGAAGGAAAGAAAAGCCAAAATACGGCTTCATAAAACAACAGATAAAACAATTAGCAGGAAAACTTCCTCTGCATAGTAGGATCTAGTTGCCTCTTGACCAGCCTCAACTTCCTACAGGCCTCAGCACCTCCACGTCCAAATTACAAAATTTATTGAGTTCTTTTAGTTTTAAACCCAACAGGAACAGTATTTGGTAGTGCCTCTAGAAATGGAGGGGAACAGTTACAGCCAGGCAGGACATTTATGTGAACCTCTAATTACAGTATGTCATTACTGACAACTCCAGTTTTCAGTTGCTTTTTTCCTTTTGTTTTAACTTTCTCCATCATAACTGACTTCTGGACTATTGCTGTAATCATACTCAAACCAGTTTGAGTATGAAAATTAAACAGCATTAAATACAGTAACACTGTTGTACAAGAGTAAAGTTGCAGAACATTAACAATAAGAAAACAAAAGTCTCTTCTTAACAACAGGGAAAATGGGATCTGCAGGAGGGATCTCTCTGAATAGAGGTGAATGGGAGCCCACAGCCTTGGCATCCATGAAAGACCCTTGGCTTTGGCAGTGGAGAATGTTTCTTTCCTCTTTGTCCGAGGGAGGGGTTAGCATATGAGAGGCAAAGAGTGGCTCTCCAGTTACACTCGTGTTAATGGGTGTGCAAAAAAAACAATTCCAGAAACTGCCTAAATTCCAGCAACATGCTTCAATTTACAGAACAGTGGTTGTACTGAGGGAAGCTTCAACCTTGCAGCTGACAGCCAGCTGGGAATACAGACTCATTTTTCACTCGTTTCCTCCACAGAATGCGCGTCTTTTCCATCAAAGGCTTCGGATTCTCATTTTACGATTAGACCATCAGTTATCCTTGTTTTTCAACACTACCAGTATTCACACTCCAAACCACCTAAATGCAAGCTAGAAAATAAGAAATGCTCCGAGTCCTGCAAGAAGTGCTGCAAGTACTAGAAAATAATATTCAAGAAAAGAGCAATTTAAAAATATTACGTTCTGGGGCTGTATGTTGCTAAAACTTCTCAGAACTCACAGCACGCTGCCCAAAATAGTTCCCCTCCAAAGCAACAACTCAGAACTGCTTAGGGAAGCTTTGCCTAACACAGGAGAACATCACCAAGTTACCATTCCCACTCCACCACATGTCCATGGCTCTGCTGATCTACTCTGCAACAGGGCTTTTAAACATCTGCAGGATTGTCTTTTGCTTGTTCTTAGGCAGTGAACAAATATCATTTGTGTCACTGGTATTAACCACACAATTCAAAACCTTTCCTTCCTTGATGCTGGGGGATTTCACCCGGACCCTGGCAGGGGACTGCCAGTTTTCATTGCAGGAACCTTTCCGAGTCTTGTGGTGATTGGTTTCAGCCTGTGTTTTTGATCCCTTTGAGTCTTTTGCCACCTTGGAACTTCCCTTTCTGGCAGAAGAGTCTTTCACAGACAGAGGTGGCTTGGTGCGAAGAAGATACTCATCTGGAGAGCCCTTCTGTCGATTAAGTGTCCTTTCCTCCTTGTTGAGCTCCTTCTGTAGCTGCAGAGCCAGAAGCCTGTCCTGCTCCTCCTGCCTACGCCTTTCATAGAACTGCTGCTCAAAGGCTCTTTGTGTTTGCAAGTTAAAATCATTCATCTGCTCTCCTTGGTCTTCTACACTTTCTGAAAAGGTTCTTCTCCTCTTATCAAGCGTGCCCAAGTCAGTCATGGCATCAGCTGGGGCCTCCAGTAACTTCCTTTTGGGAGTCTCCTTAGAGTTCTGTGGCCTCTCTGGTGTCTCTACATCTGAGTGTCCAGCCTCCTTCCCCAGATCATGCAATGCACTCTGGCTGTCAGACATCACACAATTGATCCCTAACTCAACAGAGGTACAAGTTTCATCAGACTTTTCAAGGTTTATCCTTTGGACATGTGTTAAATTGCCACTGTCTGACTCAATTCTATCATCTTCTCCTTTGGCTCTAGAAAGAACTGTTGTAGACCCTTCCCCTTCTGTGGTTCCATGAAGTACATCTGGAACTCCATCTTCTACACAATTTGGTCCTGGTGTTTTTTCCTGCTTGACAGGGGCAGTTTCACCTGAAGCTGAGGCACTGAAATAGTTCATGCATGATTCCAAAAATGAATCCTTAGCACCAGAATCTTTATTTACACTGGTCAGCTGTGGAGACAGGGTTGGCATTTCCTCTTGCTCATCCTGCAGCGCAGAACTGCTGCCTTCATTGCTGTTGGTCTCCTGAAGAAAAGGGACACACCACTAATAAAGTAAATTTATCAAAAGCTCATGGGTGTGAATAAATGCCATATTCACGTCTCATGGTTGCACTGACCCCGAGTGCTCTGGGATAGCAACTCAGATACTTAATAATAATGAAAATATTTAAAATAACTGCAGCAGCCCAGCTAAAGGACTGAAACCACAACTGTAGCATTTTCCTCTTATCAGTGACTCAGGCCAACTGTGCCAGCCTGCTCATCTTCTTTTGAGGCCTTACAGGAATGATCAGACAGACAGCCATGGAATGATGTAAATCAGGGTGCACCCTCTTCCAGTAGGCTCCAGAAAAGGGAAGCTTAATAAGGGCAATATAACCTGCCCAGTGCTGATGTGCAAGGGGAATAGAGGACTGGAATCCTACAGGCAAGGGGAAAATATCCCAATAATGACTAACTTTGAGATTTACAACAAAATTATTCCAGTTACCGCAGATTCAGAGTTGCTCCTGCCTTCTCCTCCGGTACTAGAGAACGACGCTGATCCCAACATACCGTAATTCTTTGGAGACAGATACCTTAAAAGGAAAAAAAAGGATACCCCTTTTAAACATTTTGTCCTTGAACTGTCAGTCCTTTGCATTACTCGAGATCTTCAGGTTCATTCTGACGAACAAAAAACAACAAGAAGGGCAAGTGTTCTTGTTCCCTTCTCCTCCTCTGAGGAAATGTTTTAACTTTCAACACTTCACATTTGTCCCCAGTTATCTAGGGAAGATGGCCTACAGCATTCCAAAGAAGCAAATGGAGCAGAGGGACACTGAAACAGGCCAATAATTAAAGAAGAAACACTTGGCTGAATGCCTTACTTCTGAATGTCCCCAGAGTTGCTTGGTTTGTTCTTTGCCTTGCCTGAGTTCAGTGGGGATGTCTGAAGGGAGAGGCTGTGTGCTGGTGACGGGCTGCCGAGCACGTGTCCCTCGGAATCCTCATTCTTCCAGGACAAGTAAAAACAGCGTTAGGTAAAACAAAACAACACAAACTGCAGAAACCTCAGGGAACTACTTTGGTTTTGCTGCAGAATTAGTTACTTTTGTCCAAAGAATTCTAGAACTCTGCGTAACAGATGGTTACGGAAAAACAAATGTTCCCTGTTCTGTACACCTTCCTGGATCTAGCACTGAAGGACAGGAGGCTTTGCTCAAATAAGTACACAGGTTTCATGATTGGGTAGCAAAAATTCAACTAACCAAAACAAATTAATAAACCAAAAAAAAACCTCCAAAAGGTAAGGTACATATTTACTGTACATTCCTTTCTTCCAGTACAGGTTACAGATACTCATTTCTTCCAAAGAAGCATTTTTAAAATCATGAGGAAAAGGAAGCATACAGCAGAAAATCAATGTTTTAAAATGTTCACAATGAAAACATGCAGCACACGTGCTGGATGCTGGATTTCAAGTGTGTATTACACAGGCTTCACCCTCCCACTGGTTTTTCAGAAATTAATGGTCAATCAAGGCTTTAAAGTACTGGGGGGTGACAACAGCTTCCAACTACAACTAAAATAAATTTACATTATTCCAAATTTTAACATTTGCTTTGAGAAGTCCAAGTTGCTCACACTATACTGACATTTGCTGCTGTCCCCCTCAGTCCTAACTCACCAGACTGTTACTGAGCTGCCAGGCCAGCTCTTCATCTTGCTTCAGCTGCTTCTCCATTTCCTTCCATCTCTCTTCTGCCAACCTGTGCTCCTCCTCCTCCTCTGCCAGCAGCCGCTGGATGTATTCCTCACTCGCCTTGTTCTCCTCCTGTTCGTGTGCTCGCCTTTCTGCCTCCACCTAAATCAGATGTTTTAAAAAATCCACCTGGTTACTACTGCAGGAGCACACTTTACACCAGACCCTCTCAGCTGCCACTCCTTAAATGTGAGCCATTCACAAAAATACAGCAGTACTTCATTGCACGAATCTCAAAGATGTAAGAATCACATAGATATTGTGTGTAGAGCCTTGGGTTTGACCACAGTGACAAACTTTTTGGTTTCTGTAAGATTATACCATTAACCTTGCTCACATGCAAGGTTAAACTCCATTGGTAACAAAAACTAAGATCTCCAAATACATGGATCTACAGAGAAGCTGGGATTAGAATTCTTTCTAAGGCTGAATGCCAGTTATCCCACAGCATTTGTTCAACCTGCTTTTATCATTATATATCCCAAAGACAGCACATCTCCCTTCTAGAAGTCCTGCTCTCTTGAAACACACAAAATCCAAAGCAGCAGGCCAAGAATTTTAAATCTGCCTTCCTTACAGCAGACATGTGCTGAGAGATCAGTTACCATCAGCTCCATGAGGACAGCAAAGTACTTCAAGAATAAAGCTTTCTTTGGAAATTCCCCCCAGTCCTCTGCTTCATGTGCTCCTGTAACCACCAGCAAGGGGCTCCCAGGGAAAGGTGCATTCTCATATATTTTCCAACTCTAAATCTTAACACTACTGTGTCTGAACTGGAAGAAGGATCCTTAAATAGGCAAAATTGAGAATTCTTTAAAATCTTTTCTGATTTTCAAATGAGCACAGGTAATAGAGTGAACAAAGAAAGAAAATGCTGTATGTTCATTACTGAAGGTTATCTAATTGCGGTCTCTTTACTTGGAGGGAAATCAAGGCGGCAAATGTAAAACCAAAGCTCAAACAGTTCCAAATTTCTACATTTGCTACTTTCATGTACATTGACCGAGAGGTGAGGTAGGAGGTATAGATCAAGAAATCCTGAGAAATGTCACCTCATGTCAAATACAAAGAAATCTCTCCCATCCATTTAATTCATGATTCAGGAGTGACCCGTATGATCCTGCAGCTGCAGTGCCCTTTTAGGTATCTTTTTTATTAAATAACACTACAACTGTTTGTGGGAACAAGTCAAATAACTGGATACGAAGCATTTATGCTTTTTAAACGTATTTTTAGACTTACCTTACTAATCTCTGCTTCATATTCCTGCCTCAGCTCCCCAGGCTTGCTCAGCTGGTGCTGTGGCTTGGGGACACAGACTAAGCAAGAGGAAGGAGAAGAAAAAAACAAAGTCAACAAACACAAAGTCATGACAGTCAACCACAAAGGATTTTAACAACAACAAAGGTTTTTAACTCCTTACCCTGTCATGGGAATGATTTGACTTAAATCAAGCACTGTGATTAAAAAATGGAAGGAATAAAGCAAAAGATACCAAGGAATAAAAGTTACACAGCAGAAAAGCACAGGATTACCGAGTGGCAGGAACAGGCGGTTCCTACACTGTATATAAAGCAAATACAATGAAAAAAGCTGCCCAGAGAAGCTGTGGCTGCCCCAGCCCTGGAAGCGTCCAAAGCCAGGCCAGATGGAGCTTGGAGTGTCCTGGTCCAGTGGAAGGTGTCCCTGCCCACGGCAGGGAGGTGGAATGGGACGATCTTTAAGGTCCCTCCCAACCCAAACCATTCCCTCATTCATTCTCTGTTGGTACATTGACCATAACTTGGGTCTTTCACTCTTTTTCATTAAAAAGACCTCAGAACACTGCAAGTGGAACAAGCTGCCCTACAGCCAACCTACCAAAAACCTCCCCCAAGGGAGCTTGCAACATAATAAACCCCAAAATCCTTCTTCAAAAAGTTAATCACATTTCACTTCCTTCTCTCTGACACTGGGATTTTCAGCTCAGAGATTCTTGCACTGACTGAATCCCTGGAATTTCAACCAAACTAATTAACACCTAAAAATCTTTTAACCACTTCATTTACTTGACAGCGATAAAGAAACACACCCACAGACTCAAACACTCTGCTTGCACACGCTACAGCTGCAAATGAGCAATGAACAAGGCCAGGCAGCCACACACCAATACCTTGCACCAAAGGCGTGAAGAAATACCCACTGAAATGACCAGACAATGTTATTTTTATCCTCTGTACTACAAATGAAAAAGGCATTGCCCACCTCTTTCCCACCCCTTTTGCAGGAGAGCTCTGTCTCTGCCTTGCCCAGCAGTAACACAGCTGCCTACCCACAGCTCCTTATTTCCCAACATCTGAAGTCCACCCACGGTAGTTACCATGGCAAAGCAGAGACATTCCAGGACAAGTGACATTTCACTTACTCTCCTCATCCAAATCCTGGCCGTTAATCCTCCGCTCACACTCCTCCGGGTAATTCTTCTGAATCTTCTCCCAGAGTTCCCAGTTGATAAGGGTATTTCTGCGGGTATTGTACCGTGCCCAGGAGGAGACTCGACGCCTACAAAAGGGGCAACTAAGACTGGCCTTTTCCACTGTCATCTGGAAGCAGGAATTACAGAGGGTATGGCTGCATGGCAGCGTGACAGGCTCCACAAAGATCTCCATGCAAATCTGGCAGAGGCAGTCGGACAAGGAAAGCGGGTCCTTGGATTTCTTTGACATACTGACTTGAGGTAGAGGAACAGCACTAGGACAACATCAGGGCCTGAAAGCAAAAAGAAACATTTATGTTCCTTACGGGAATTAAAATAAAGGAAAATACAGAATGTTTTACAGCTACTTTAAGAAAAACATTAGTGGATTTAGAAGCCTGCTTAAGTGGTTGCTTTTGCTCAGGACCTGAGAGACTCCTGAGGAAGAAGCAGATCTTTACAGAAGTCGTGGAAAAACTACCAGGTTTTCCTACTACAGTTTATCGTGAGCTGTAATAGGTGCTTTGGGGATAGCAAGGAGGTGGTAAGGAGAGGGGGGAAAAGAAGGTGAGAGTTCTTCCAGCCACTTCTGTTACTCCCCTCTTCTCCTACCACTCCCTATCTATGATGTGCTGGATATGTTATTCCAGTTACCTTAACCTTCCATTCACTCATTTTTTCAGTACATCCGCATCCTTTGAGAGCTGCTTTTGGCACAAGCTTGCTTCCAGCACGTTCTGAATGTGAAATACATCACAGAAGAGCAGCTTCTTCCTCATTCATTCGCTTGCTTAAGCTAGGACTACAAAGCTAAAATACCTTTTTTTCTTAAGATAAATGAAGAATTAAGACTTCAGCACCTTCCTGTATGACTTGGAACTGTGGGGGTCATCTGTCTCCTCACACGATTTTTCCACTTGACCCAGCAATACTGTGGGAGAGAAAACAAAAGACACACATAGCAAAAGAAACCCACTGATTTTTAAATTACAAGCTTCTTAAACAGGCAGCTTCAGAGACAGGAGGCCCCTGAAAGAAAAGCTGCCCTTCCTCATAGA
Organism: Dicrurus megarhynchus; assembly: GCA_013399195.1. Taxonomy (NCBI): domain Eukaryota; kingdom Metazoa; phylum Chordata; class Aves; order Passeriformes; family Dicruridae; genus Dicrurus; species Dicrurus megarhynchus. The sequence goes on from VXAD01010363.1 coordinate 134,409, forward strand.
GAACTCGCCATGGAGACAAACACACGTTAAGGCGGGTTTTATTATTTCCGCTATTTTTATTGACAAAAATAACCCCCAGGACGTCGGCGCCCAGCGAAAAGGGGGCCCCTCGTCCCCCTCCCAGCCCCCGTCACCCCCAGCCCCTGAGGCGGTCCCAGCGAGGACTCGGCACCCACCACTCCGGTGCCCAGGAAAGGCCGCGGCTCCCGCAATGGCGGCCCCGCTCCGCCCCTCACTGAGGGGCCGTTCCCGCCGCCCGGCTGAGGGCTCCACCTCCTCCTTTTTCTCCTCCTTCTCCTCTTCTCCTTCCTCCTCCTTCTTCTCCTCCCCTTCTTCTGTCTCCTCCTTCTCCTCTTCCACCTCCTCCGCCGAGGCTGCTGGGAGACAGAGGCCGCGGGCCCTCAGGGGGAAGGCGGGCTCGCCTGTCGTGATAGGACGAGCGGGAATGGCTTCCCACTGTCAGAGGGCGGGGTTAGGTGGGATGTTAGGAATAAATCTTTCCCTGTGAGGGTGGTGAGGCGCTGGCACGGGCTGCCCTGAGAAGCCGTGGCTACGCCGTCCCTGGCAGCGCCCCAGGCCGGTGGGCCGGGCTTGGAGCCGGGCTTTGGGCGCTGGCCCTGCTCACCTGGCCGCAGGAGCGCACGGCACGTCCCGCCTCAGGTCCTCCTCCAGCATCTTCGCCTGCAGGTCGAACTCGTGCTCCAGGGTCTGCAGGCTGGAGTCCAGCTGTGCGAACCGAGCCTCCAGGGACAGCAGCCTGGTTTCTACTCTGGGCGGTGGAAGAGTAAGGGAATTTCGGAAGGATCTGGGGCTTTCTGCCGTTGCATTGCACTGTGAACAGCTCCTCACCCCGTTCTGAGGGTCCTCCCAAGCTTTGGGAGAACAAACACCACTGAAAGTCAAGGGTTTTTGTCACATCCCACGCCTTTTTGGCCCCTTCCTGGTGCAGAGATCTTACAACCTCCAAATACAGCTGCAAAGTTAGCATGTAGATATATCTGCAGCTCTCAACTGTGCATTATTAGTGGCACAGTTTTTTCTCTGACACATTTTGAGGTGATTTATGCTTTTTTTTTTTCCTAATGTCATGGTCTTTTGAACCGTTTTCATTTAACATTGAACAGAACTTCTCATTGCTCCTGTGGTCAAAAATTAGGCAAATAATAAACAAGCCACCTGCAGTGTTTTTGTCACCCAACAGCTCATCCTGCTCTGGTTTTCCCTTTAATAGGACTGTCCTTCCATGGAACAACTGTGATAAAAACTGCTTCATAGCTTGTGTTTATTAACTGCTTTTTCATTATTTGGTACCTGTTGTGTTTTTCCTTGTTTAAAATTGTAGATTATAAAGATGAGGGTTTGAGTTTTACGCTACTCCTCTTTTGCTGAAGAAAAGTGACTGGTTTAAAAGAACTTGCTGTGTTGAGACAACGTACAAGGGAATGCAAGTATTTATTTTTTTACCCATTTCTCTCTTTCCTGGAGATACAGGGTGTTCTGGGCTTCTGTCACTTTGGGTGGTTTTTGTAAAGACAGTTTTCTCCACATTTTCCTCAGTTACCTGATTGACATCAAGGTGTGTTCTTGAGAATCCTGAGGATCTCAAAGCTAACATAAATAATTCAAAGTTCCTTCCTAAATACTGAACAACTATCTCAGTACTATGTACTCAGTAGTGATTTACTAGCAGAACATCACCTACTCCTTACAGAATTTTTTGTGATGTGTCTTTTTTTTTTAGTGGCAGAACTGCAGGCTGTATCAGCTAACAATAACTACACCATCAGCAAATAGTATTACAGAGAAGACCCTACATATTTTTCTTCTCTTTTTTCATCCCTCGTTCGCTCCACTGCTTCTGTTGTTATTATTATTATTATTATTATTATTATTATTATTATTATTATTATTATTGTATTGTTTTAATGTTCAGGGAATTGAGTTCTGAATTGTGACCTACCTGTGTTAAACACTCTATTCATGTCTTTGCCTCGTTTGTTGTGGCCCTGTTACATGTATCTTTGGCTGAACTTTTTCTAAGGACAAAATACACAGCAGCTTTCAGGTGGTGTCATTAAAAAATAAGACGCCCAAACAAAACAAAACCCTTCAAACATTTTTCCGTTCTTTGACACATATCCCACGGTGTTTTAAAGCCTGTTGTTACAAGAGACAGACCAAAAATGCCATTTTTTCCTATCAGCAGCTCCTCCCTCTCCCTGGCTGCCTCTCCTCCTCCCTCCCTCTTCTCCAAACCAAACCCTGCTTTGGATTCTGTCTGCAGCTGACCTGAGTGAGAAGAAAATAAAAAGACATCAACAGCATCCCCGACCTTAATTCATTGTCTGGCCGCTTGTGCAGGTGCTTTGCCTAACGATTTTCAGTTGTTTCCTGAGGCTACGAGGCTTCCTCTGCAGCCTGGTGAAAGCTCATCTTACTGTGGTGGGACTCCTCTTGCTTCAGCAAGAATTTTGGGACTAAAATAGAACTTTAATTGTAAAATTAAGATGGTGTCATGTACAAATGTAGGGAGTTCAGAAGAATTGGAAGGATTGATGTGTCATAATTGGATCAAATCTGTCAGCACAGAGAGAGCAAGTGCAGAAACTGAGGTGAGGTGAGTTGGGGTTTGCTGTGAATGAGTTTCAGAGCTGGGTTGTCAGATAATGAGTGACCTTGCCGGTGAATTGCTCCGTGGTTTGCAGCTTTTTATCATGATAAATAAGCTTCCTCACGGCCCATTTTCCAACTTCCTCCTGTAGGAGTAAAGTTATCCAAGATCCCATCACTAATGCTACTCTCAGTGCAGCAGTAGTTTCTCACAGCCTTCAGTCCAACGCTTTGCTATTTGACCAGTTTTGTCTCTCAAGCATTTTTTAATTGCCTCTCTGTAAATTAATCTCCTGTATTTTTAAGCACCTGCAACAAACATTTCAGCATTTGCTAATTTTGGATCTAAAAATATCTGTTCAGTTATACCACGGTAGATCCATAACTGATCTCCCACAGCTGTTACTGAGTTCTGATAGACTGAGTGCTGCTGCCTCTTGATCTAAGTTTGGAATGAAAAGAGGAAGAATGGATTAAACCTCCTGTTTTCATTTCCATCATGACCTCTGAACACTTTTTCCTTTAGTGTAAGTGAAGTTACCACTAAGTCAGTGACCTCTAACTCTGACTAGTGTACACACAAACCACATCCCCATTCTTTACCAGAAAGCTTTTAAAATTCCCCTCTTGTTAGCACACAGAACATTCTTGGAAGCCATGCAGTAGAAGCTCCAGCATTCCCACTTCTCTGGAAGTGTGGTTCTATGGGAAACCTTATTTCTGCTATTCAGGCATTTACAGAAAATGACATTTTAGAGCTGTCACATGGGTTTTATTTTCCAGGCCCGTGCAGCACCCCGCACTTCTCCAAGCTCTCCCTGTTCACTCACTCCATGGTATGTTAGACACACACTTCTTCAAGCAGTTTCCCACTGAATTAATTTTCATTTTTTTCTTTCAGGAGTGGTTCCATTATTTCTCCCTCTGGTCAGGTCTCCAATAGCTACTTTTGTGTTCACCGTTGTGTGAATCAGTCATAAAGGCTGTGGGTGAACCAACAGTATCAACAGTATCTCAACAAGAGGAGCAGTTTCTTTCCAAGTCTGTCAGCTGTTTGTCAACACATAATCATTCATTTCCTAATGTACATTTCCAGAAGTACTGCATCCCATCAGCTGTGATACTCTTGATAGGGATCCTTTTTACTGCAGGTAAACCACAGTTGTATGTATGACACCTGATTTGACTTTAAAATGTCTTGACACTGTTTGCATAGTTTGCCTGTAAAGGTAACATATCATAGAATCCCAGAATGGTTGGGGTTGGAAGGGACATTAAAGCCCACCTCACTCCATCCCCTCCCACGGGCAGGGACACCTTCCACTAGCCCAGATCACTCCAAGTCCCGTCCAACCTGGCCTTGGACACTTCGAGAGATGGGGCAGCCACAGCTTCTCTGGACAGTTGTGCCAGGCCCTCACCTCCCTCACAGTAACATGAAAGTCCAGATGTGGAAATCCAGAGTGGGGACAGGATCCTACCTGTCTCTAACTGCGGAGAATTTCAGACCCTTTTTTGACTCTTTTTCCTGAAGATCCATGCTCATATCTTTGTATCTGCTCTGAGCCACCACCACTGGAGCCTGCTGCTGCACAGCCGAGCATGGACCGGTGCCAGCGGGGGCAGCTGAGGCCGGATTATTTTACAGGAAGTCTGTGAACCTGTTGGTCACGTTCCTCTGCCAAGTGCAGGATTTGGACATGGAAGGTGAATCAGCGTCACCTATGTCCTGATTCCCCAGTGATGATGATTTGCTTTCCTTAAACTTTTAAGAAAGGTCCATTTTTGGGGTTTTTTTTGCTAATGATAACCACTTAGTCCCTATCTTTGAACCCTCCAGACTCTGAGGCATGGTCTGAAAATCAGAAGTTCACCTCAAATCTCCAAATGGAACAGCAAGCCCGAATTTCACAGAATCACTGAATATGCTGAGTTGGAAGGGATCCACAAGGATCCAACTCCTGGCCCTGCACAGACACCCCAGCAATCGCACCCTGTGCCTGAGAGCATTGTCCAAATGCTTCTTGAGCTCTGACAGGTTTGGTGCTGTGACCACTGTCCTTTTCAGTGCCCGACCACCCTCTGGGGGAAGAACCTTTTTCTAATACCCAACCTAAACCTCCCCTGATACAACTTCAGGCCATTCCCCTGGGTCCTGTCACTGGGCACCACAGAGATCAGTGTCTGCCTCTCCTCCCCCCCCACGAGAAAGTTGTAAACCACAATGGGGTCTCCCCTCAGTCTCCTCCAGCTGAACAGACTAAGTGCCCTCATTGCCTGGTGGCACTTCATGCAGCTGCAGGCCATGGGTGATGGAGCAACTGCCCAAATCCTGCAGCAAACAGCCAGGATGGCAGTCATGGAATGAACACCACCCTGGAGCTGATGGCTCTGTCCCTCTTTCCTCACCAGTGAGTGAAGGAGAGATTAAGCCTACTCATGAACTGCTCCCTCCCTGTATACACACAATGTCTATTTACACCCCATTGCCCACGGAAGTTTCCAGGGAAGCACAGGTTTGCCGTGCTCAGGGATTGTCTGGTGTGGTGTCCCGTGCCCCGGCCCTCCGCAGCCTCCCCGTCCCTTCGCGCGGTGTGAGCCCAGCCCTGGCAGGACCTGTTCAGCGTCTCGTTCAGGGAGCGCAGGGAGATGCTGGCTTTCGCCATCTTCCTGGAGAACACCAACAGAAGAAATAAAAGACGGAGCGGGCTTGCTCCTGTCTCCTGAAGCCGGCAGCAACAGCAGGGACAGGGGATCCGAGTCCTGCAGGAGGTTGTTTGTTCCGAGGCTTTTTATAGCCTGTGTATCCAAATATAGGTCATGGATGCACCAACACACGTTCATGGACATATCACACCCTGAACCACACAGCCCAACCTGACCCCTTCCTCTGCCCCACTGATCCCACGTCTTCATAAATAAACTAACTCGCAGGTAACACAAAAGGGAGTACCTACACTTTTCTGCCTTTTTTTTTTTTT